>APFE030297635.1:118684-139794 GCA_000404065.3 Pinus taeda
ATCCCGATGTCAAGACTTTTCGTTTTGAGGGTGTTTTTTGCACAAAATTTACCATTGAAAAAAAAAATGTTATTTGAACATCAACACTTCGTTTTGAGGGTGTTTTTTGGACAATTTTTGCACAAAAAATTGGTTTTCACCACCATTTTTAAAACATGTTGAGAATTTATCCTAGAAAAAAAAAAGGTGTTATTCTAGCACCAGCACTTTTCATTTTTAACACTATTTTTGATGTTTTTACGGGGTTTTTTTGCCAGAGTTCCCATTTTGAGTTTATAGTTCCCGTTTCAAAGTTTACATTGTTCTTAGTCAAAATGTGAGAAAAATCAACACTAAATATTCCTTGCAATAATGATAGCAAATCTTGCATTAAGTTGCGATGATTAAAAAAAGAAATACACATGAATGGATTTTTTTTGCCTCAACAACAAACAAAGCATATAAACTCGATCAAAGCAACTACGATATATTTGTAGTCGATTTAAGACACTCCTACATTTGCATGTTGTATTTGTGAAAGATGCAATTTAAAAAGGATATGCAATTCATTTGTAATAACACATTGTCCACTTTTAGATCCCTTGTCCCTTGCATAACCTTAAAGGAAGTCAATATCAATGATCATATTTGTCTATCCTGTAACAATGCTATTACTCGTGAAAAAATACCTATTCTTACATCACCTTTGCAAATTCGCCAAAACTAAAGAATTGAATCTATGGCATTATTCACACCTCTAGAAGAAAGGCTAGTTGCACCAAGGATGGATTTTTTACAAATACAACACCTTGGCTATAAAATATCCCAAATGGGGATGACTAACACAATTATAAATGTTTCTTCTAACTTAAACAAAATCGAAACAACATTACCTAGAGATGTAAATGAAACAACAACTATTGTAATCATGATAAAAGGGAAAATGGAATACAAGAATGCTTACGTGTTTAGTAACATTCGATCTAGTCGCCATACTTTCTTCATGTGACTTGTGCAATACATCACTTTAGAAAGGTGAAGGAAGAACCATTGATAAAAATTGAGAATATCGTTTCAACCAACATGAACGAGAGTGTGATAACTAACTAACAAATATACATGCAATTGAGCCAACTGATGATGACAATGATGTTGAAACAATATCTTAGATTCTTGTGCATGGATATTTAGAACCACAGTTGATCAATGACCTTCAATCTAAAATATTGCAAATTGCACCTTTTGAAGGGTTTCATTCGCTTGCCATTTTCTAGGATAGGTTTTCTAAAGAGCCGAACTTCCCCACATTTTTTTATGGATGTGCTCAACCAACTAACATTATCAATCGATCTTCTTATAAAAATAACACAATGGGAACTTTTACATAGTTATAAATATTTATCGACACATATTACCAACATTATTTTCAAAGCAATACGTGTGTTAATAAACTAATTTTCAAATTCTATATGGATTTCTATTCACAAAGGTGAACTAAAGGGCCAATAATTGTTTGCTAAAGATGTGAAGAATAGACACAATATTCAAAAGATCTTGTAATCATAAACTGCATATCACTATTTAAAAGCAATGTGTACATCACCTGATTATTTTGAAAGCCCTAAGAAAGACATTTTCCCAATGATACGTCAACTTGGTCCACCTACAATTTTTGCGACTTTCACGAGTGCTAACCATCTTTGGTGTTCATTGAAAGATGCATTGAAAAAAATTACATCCAATAACATGTGTCCAAATGACGATGCTATTCTTCAAACACCAATTAACACATTGAATAGAGATAATCTATAGGCACAAAATATCAAAACTACAAACTTTGATCTCTAAGGATGATGAATTCTTTGGAAAGGTAGAAGTTAGTTAGTTAGTTAGTTTGTTGTTGTTGTTGTTGTTTTTTTTTTTTTGTTACAAAATTCCAAAGAAAAGGAATTGAACATGCTCATGGCTTGCTTTGGATACAAAATGCACCAATGTTTCAACAATCTTCTAGTCGTGATGTTATTTCATTTATTAACTAGTATTTATTTTCTGATTCAGATTTGATGCCTGAAGAAATGATTAAAATCCATACACTTCTTCACACTACAAGTTGAAAAAAATATCATCACTCTGCTTGTAGGTTTAATTTCCCATTTCCTCCAATGAATAAAACAATTATATTAGAACCAGTTGGACAAAGTGGTAAAAAAAATGAACAATTGAAAAAGAAAAAAAAAATATTATTGAAAACAAACCTATGTTAGGAACATAACATTTGATGCTTTCTTGATAGACCTTGGAATATCAAAGCCTGAATACATTTCCCTTCTTCAGCCTTTTGTTTCATACCCTTTCATATTGCTATAGAGGAAACCATCTAACATTTGGATAAATTCCTTTGCAAAAAAATTCTCATCATTGTGGTAGACAAATATAGATGCACTATTCATTCATATGCATATCTTGCAACATCATATTGTAGTTCCTATATGACAAAAAATGATCAAACAATGACATTTGCATTCCAAAAAATTAGGGAAGAGTGTTTATGCAATAAAAGTAACAAAATTGAAACTATTCAAATGCTTGACAACACATTGTTGAATATGCACCATATGTCAAGTAGAAAAACTATCCATATTATTATCCCATTACCTTTGTATTCATCTTCTAAAAAAACTTTACTAACACATCTCTAGCTAAAAAGTGAACATGTATCCTCAAGTGACCCCTTCTCTTAGAATAAGAGCATGATAAATATGAAGATATCATGTGCTTATCAATCATTTACAAATAAATTGCATGTCCTCATGAATTTGAAGACATTTTCTTAGAATAATATACTTCAAAACACTTACGTTAAAAACAATCTTCGAGTAGAAAAAACATGCATGTATCATATGATTTATTCACTATAATCAACACAAAGATCTAGAGAAAAATTCATGCTACACATGCCATATAGAGAAAATGAAAACAACCTAAAACCAAATCATGGAACATGGATCGAGTCATATTTCATTCAAGAACATGTTACTGATTCCATTAGAAAAACAAAAAAGTAATAAAAATCCTTGCAATCACATCAAGTAGTGATACTGATATTGTAGCATGTGAGATTGACATCTAAAACGACATTTTTTTTTCATTTGGAATTTATACTAATAATCATAGTGACTATGAACAAAATGAAAAATATGATATCTGGTACAACATAAAACATAATATGCATTGTAACTATGTAATAAAAACAATTTAACTAGTTAAACAACCTTTTGTCTTAGACATAATAAACTATTATGACATTAGAAGAAAATTAATGAACTTGAACAACAAGAAAAAAAAAGATATTTTCCTATGCAAAAAAAAAACAATCCATCAATACCAATTTATGTATTTATAAACCGTGGTGCATGAACAAGAAAAATATTTATTGGACAAGCAATCTATCATGCATTGCTCTATTATTACAATAGAGCATTACAAAATGAGGGCCTAAAACAAGGGACTTATTGTTTCATTTATGGGAAAGGCTATGTGTATTACAAATGATGTTACAGTGCATTCAACATTTCATTTCATATCCTCTCCCTCCTATCCCTAGTTCTTACAAGAAAAAAATTACATTTTCATATCAGCAACAATGAAAGAGTAGAGGCCACATAAAATGACTAATATCAAATCCTTCCTTGAGACATTTCAGCAAACCATTTTTTTATAGTAGAATCTATTGTGTGAATTGTATTTGCATGACTTTGCATGATTTAGAGAGAAGTCTTATTTTTTTTCTTATGTAGGAGACATCTTGCTAAGGGCATTTACTTCCTTTATACAGAATCAAATCATCTGGAAAGTAGCTCATGATACTATAACAACAAACTTGGAAGGATGTAGGCCACTATATATTCGAGAAGAGTAAGGTTTTCCTGCAAAAGTATTAAGAACATATAGAAATTTCTTGCAATCTCTTTAGAGAAGGGATAAGATGCTTGAAGTTAGAAATAAGGTCCTAGAGCACTATTCTAGGAGCATTTAATTGATGAGACAAGGTGCATTGGATGGAAGCAAGTTAAGGTGTGAATTATGTGATATAAAGTTGGAAAATGAAGACCCTTATTGTTTCAAAAAATTTAATGCTCTTTCTAGAGTTCCTAAGTACATAAACTGTATCAATAGGTGCGGGCCTAGTTGGCTTGGGCTAAATTTTATATTCACATTAATTTGGATCCGTGTACTTAAGTATAACCACTTATATCAGTTCAAGCCAATAGATGCAAAAATGTGGTGTCTTCATTTAGCCATTACTCAGCATTACAGGACTTTCATAAAAAATATAACAATAGCTTACAATTTCTCTAAACTGCACTCACAACATGAATTAAAAGTTGACCAAAGGGTCTACATGAGGACATGCAATTGTTTTAGTTGGGGGGATATGTTGGGATGTGGAATTGAAACTTTTTTAACCTTCATTTTTCCATCTTTTCCACCATCTTTACCCCTATAATCATACTATGTTACTCCATTAATCACCTTTTCCACTCTCTTGTCACCTCATTTACACAATTTTTATTGTATTTTGATAAGAAGTTGAATGTTTTGAGCGATTTTATTAATAATATTAACAAAGAGGTTGTTTGAGGATAATACTACTGACTAGAGTGTTATTGTTTGTATGCTATGATGTTTCTTTAGGTTTTTTGTTGTTGATACTCTAAAACTAAATTTTGTTAATACTACTACCATGGTGTCGATAATCTATTTCAGAGTACTTTGTTTTCTTGATAATACCAACAAGAGTCAGAATGGGTTGTCACTCAGTCATAGTCAACTTAGGCCGTTGTGCCAATAAGGAGAAATACTTTTTGATGAAGTAGCCAACTCAACTATGATAGTTATGGCTTTTTGTTGTTGACTTCTCACTATTTGGAGATATTATTATAACATTATTTTATTCTTAGTAAAATGGTTATAATTTGTTATGTAAGACTCTTAATTTGGACAACATGAGAGTTGAAAGATCTCATATCTAAGTGTGGTTTCAATAATATATATGATGTAATCTATAAGAGAATAAGCCATTTTCCTTAAGTGGGGTGGTGAGTTTATTTTATTTTTGGAGAAATTATGTATCTAGAATCCTTTTCTAATATTAATGCAAACTATTATGGTTCATGAATTTATGATATTTTGTTGACTTAGTTTGTGAGTTTTTCATTACTAGCTCCTTGCTAAGGAGGAAGGGCCCTCCTCTTTAGTAGTGATCCCTATGATAGTGAGATAGTGTAACATTGTGCTTAATTTCCTCTCAGTTGTATTTCATGTTATTTCATTCTTACTGTTACAAAATTCCAATAATGTAGTACAATGACTAATTTATTGGTTTGTAGAATAGTTGATCATGATTAATTTTTTAACAAAACTACTCATGGATTGATCTAGTTATCAATGTGTGCTATTTATTATTCTACTGCCACAAGCTTTGGGATTTGTTAAATGCATTGTTGTTTGTCTATTATGTGTGATTGCACAAATTGATGAAGTGATGATTGCAATGAGTTTCTTGATTGGGTGAGGTTTTGGTTAAATGGTTTATGCAATTCTTTCTAGGAGTGTTGTTTCCCTTTCTACAAGAATGATCTTGAGTGAATGAGTGATTTTATTTTGCAACAATGTTTTCATTTCAGAATTGTGTGGAGAATGCTTTGTATGTTGAAGTGTGGCAATGATGATTTTGGTATGCTAAGAGTTATCAGTTACAACGAATTTTTTTTTATTGTGCGTCATGTTCACAAAGAGTTTGGCATTAGACATTGTTAGTTAGCATTGCTACTTACATATACTTTGTGTAATAACCTTGAAATAAAAAGGCCTACCTTAGTTGATGATTTATGTATGAGTCTAATTAATTGATCCTAATTAAAATATAATGAATTCACCCAATACGCCTTTACACTAATAATGTTGTTGAAATTTAGGCGTTAAGTAGGGTCCCTTAATTGTTATCCACAAATAATTTCACAAGTCTTTATTGAAGGAGATTCCAAGATCATTATCAATATCTTCCGTAAAATCCATTGTGGATCATATCCTTCTAAAGTCTCTAAGATTTGGAGGTTGGAAGCTCAAATAGGTAATACCATAATAATCCTAGAAAAAGTCATAAATCTTCACCTATCTCATGTATGTAGAGAAGGCAACAAATTGGATGACAAGCTAGCCAATTTTGGTCTCAACAAAATAGCTCATCCCCTTGATTTGGATTGGAGTGAGGAAATTCAAGAATATATTCAAACTTGTTGTCAAGATCTGGCTATGAAGGACCTTATCCCCCAAGGAGGGTGCCTGGGAGAAGGTGTTCCCCCCATCCCCCACCATGATATGATGCAAACTCACATGAAAGGGGGCTGCTACTCCCACTATACTTGGCACATTGCATGTGCTCCCATCACTTCATCAATCATGGCACAAAGCTAGCACAAGGTTAATTTTATTTCAATATTATAGGCAACATAGGGAGGTACACGAGGACTCAATGGGAGAATTTTATCAGATTGGTAGAGCTAGAGGGAAAAATTAACAATATAGACCACAATATTAACCTACATCCCCTTCCCCTCAGATGAGAATAGTGACCAAATAGCATGGATGCCTAGAGATTCTTCCCAATAGTTGTTATGACACATTGATTTTTCATTTGTAGCGCTAGTAATAGTTTATGTCTTCTCATGTTGAGGTATGTCAAGGTTTGGCACAACCAATATGTTATTATAATTTTTTATTTACAAGATGCTCTAGTTAGACAAGGTTTTAACAACCTCAAGACTTTGAATTTGTGTTATTGGTATGGCTTCCCTTCGAGCAGTCTAATAGCTGATGTAATACAAAATGCCTAACTTCAAAAGAAAATATATCACAATACTTTTTTTCCATCTATTCTTCACCATTTTCAATCTATTCTCCATCCATCATATACATGCAGTTAATTTTTTTTTATGTATCTATGTTAGAGATCCAACATAAAACCTTAAAGAATTAACACTTCTATTTCTTAACTTGTCAATAATCCTAATTTCACTTTTATCTCTCATATTCTTAGTAATCCAATTTATTCTTTCAAGCATATTAACATTCACCTTTGAACTCCAAAGGAGATGTCTCTTATACTAAAAGTTGTTAAGGAACATGGAATTAACCTTAAGACGATATCTTGCACCCATATGCATCACAACAAGTGTTCTTAAACAAGACAAAGCAATCAATAAAATGGTATAAATTTTAAATTTTTTATTTGAGAAGCTAACTTGGATAATGCCATCCTTTTCCTCTTCACATAGTAGTTTTTCATCATTTAGGAGAGTGAATTAAAGAACAATTTAGAGAACTTGATATCACAATTAAATGGAATACTTCCACTAGTTGAAGTTGACGAATATGCAATGAACCTAAAGACAATAGTTTCCATCTTCCTATGTAACACGAAGTATGTCTCCTTCAACAAACCAAAGCAATCAATGAATTGGTATGGATTTTCAATGTAACCTTGACAAGTTAACTTGGACAATGTGATTCTTTAACTCTTCACATTTTTTTCATCATAGTTAAAGTATCATGATTTGTTCATCATAGTTAAAGTGAGAAAATTTAAAAATGAATTTGAGATCATGATAAGGATTTAGAGGGAAAACCTCCACCAATGTATAAACACGTAGTATTTAATAATAAGTGTTTCTTTTTCAACAAATCAAACTAATTAACCAAACTGGTATACATTTTCAATCTTATATTTGAAAATCTAACTCAAATAATGTGATATTTTGTCTTTTCACATAATGTTTTCCATAGTTTTGGTGAGTGAATTAAAGAAGGAGTTGGAGAATTAAAGATCACAATTAGAGAGAGTACCTCCACCTAATTAAAGTTTCTCCAATGGAAAATGTTTTACAACAAGTTTTTGAACTTCTCATTTACGCTTGTTAATTGTCAATATAGACCCAAGGGAGGATTGTTAATAAGAACATCACGCTATCTACGAATGACAAATAATTTACACTAAGTTTTTGTACTTTTCATTTACACTCATTAATGGTCAATTTTAACTCATATGAACCTAGGAAAGATTATTAATAAAAACACCAAATTATCTACCACATCTATTAGAATGAAAATAAATTATAAATATAATATTTTGTATATTTTTTTGGGAGATATTATTAATAAAAACACCAAACTATCTATCATATCTCTTAAAATGGAAAAAAATTATAAGGACAATATTTTGTTTTTTTTTTTTTTTTTTTCTTAAAATCCCATGAGCATCACCCCAAAGAGGACTTATGGGTGGCTCTTCTCAATAATCACTCATGTGCTCATATTCCTTTTTGGGTCATACAAACACATCCCATTTTGTTTTTTGTGATGTTTTTTTTTGCGAACACACAAATTTATAAGTTTATTTTTATGATTGGGATTCTTGGATTCATATTTTATATTGTATATTTGTTTTTTTAGATTTTATATATGAAGAGGTAAAATTTTAAAATTAATAATTGATTGCACTAATATAAGTTTTTCATCTTGTTTACTAAAAAGTACAAACATGAGACATTACTCAAGGGTGAAAGATAGATATAGTTATTTTGACTTAAAATGGAGGGGAAATAACATTGATGGTATTTCATATAGTTAGAAGATATACCATTTCACATATATGCTAGGCTATAACACCAGCATGAAATAGTGCAATGTCTATATAGTAATGTCACAATACCTTGTACCAACATGAAATAGTGTAGTGTCCATACAACAATGTCATAATACTTTGAAGGGCATAACTTTACTCCAAGTGCAAAGTATATCTTTATTCATATCTCTACTCAAAAAAATCAATTAATAATTACCAACTTTCTAGTTTATCCAAGTGGGTACTCTAATAAACATTGTTTTCACTAAAATATGAATACGATGATGCTTATGAAAACTAAATCTTATTAGATTATATCCCTATTCCTTTAATTACAACGTTAATTATGACCAAGTTAGATATTTTAAATAATAAACAAGAAAATGCTATAATTTTACCTCTTTTCTACTTTAAATAATAAAAAATTTAACAAACTTTAAAATTCATATTATTTGTATATTTACCATTTATGAAAAATATTCATACATAATAATATTAATCAAACAAAACTTTAAAACTTCATGCATAATAATTTATCAAACAAAACTACATTTCCATATTATCCTTCTTGGATAAAATCTTATGGAACAAAAATAATTTTTTCTATTAACTTAAGATTTTATAATTGATTTTATAATTTATAGGTCATTATATATATAGATTTTATGATATACATAAATTTGTAAATTTCTACAAACTTCATATATATCATTGTATTGAGAGGCACTTTATAATCCAGTATGAGGGTGATCATGGTGATGTTGTAGTAGTGTAAATGTTTGTAAACATTTAACATAAGTATAAAAAAATTAGTTATTAATGTAATTTCAACTTCATATGTTTTAATTAATACCCAAATTAAAACATATATAAATGTAAAATGTAACACAACAAAATGTAAAATGAAAAATGGCATACATAATGTAATATACAAAATGTAAAATGTAAGGCAAGAGCTACCAATTTTATTGGAAGAAATTGCTTTGTCTATAATGTAAAATTAGCATACCATTGTTTCAATCAATAATATTGACTATTATTATTTCAATATATTATAACAATAGTCATCTCCATTATAAGTATTATTATATTAGAACTTATATATATATATATATATGTATGTATGTATGTATGTATGTATGTATGTATGTATGTATTATGTATGTATAGTATGTATGTAAATACATAGAGTGACCAATAGAGAAATTTTGAGGTCTAAAATGGGTTTCCTAAGAAATATTATGAAATAACAGTGGAAATAATAAAATAAGATTAGATTATCCTATCAAGTTTTGAAGGAAAAAAAATATAAAATAAAAATAAAAATAAAAAAATTCTCAACTCATATTTTTGACTTATTTCCCCACAATTTTACTCAAATTTTGAGTGAGAGCACTCATTGGATGCAAAAGTTAATTTTTCATCCAAGGAGTACCCATGTTACATAGTTTCGATGGACACTACTACATGAAAAATGTGAAATACATGAATAAGTTGAAAATACAAGTTGAAAAAACATGTTTTTTTTAATTTTTAATTTTTACCTTTTTATTACAAAAATGGTGAATCACCCCCATGGTTGACATCATCATATTCAATCCTATTGGTTTTTATAAAGTTGATTTTTTTGTACATTTTTGTTTTTAGACCCATTTTTTACCTCAAACATTTTCTAATGAATTCTCAATCACAAAGAGAGAGAGAGAGAGAGAGAGAGAGAGATGGAGTTGGAGAAGGAGAGAGAGTTGGAGTTGGGGAGAGAGAAAGAGAGAAATAGAGAGAAGGGCGAGGAAAATAGAGGAAGGAAGAGAGAGAGGGGGAGAGAGAAAGAGAGATTGGGGGGAGAGAGAGATGGAGTTAGAGGGGGAGAGGGAGGGAGGGAAGAAAAAAGACGTAGAGAGATAGAGGTGGAGAGAGAGAGAGAGAGTGAAAAGGGAGAGTTGGAGAGAGAAAGAGGGAGAGAGGGGAGAAGGATGTAAGAGAGAAGGAGAGGAGAGAGATAGGGAAAGAAGGAGAAGAGAGAGAGAGGGGACACAAAGATGGAGGGGAGAGAGAGAGAGAGATGGAGTTGGGGAGAGAGGAAGGGAATAAGAAAGACACAAAGAGAGAAAGGTGGAGAGAGAGAGAGGGGGAGTGACAAGGGAGAGATTGAGAGAGAGTGAGGGAGAGAAGAGAGTGGGAGGGAAAAGACAAAGAGGGTGAGAGAAGGGGAAGAGATAGAGGTAGATGAAGAGGGTGGGAGAGATATAGATTGATATATATGGAGAGAGAGTGTGTATATTTGGGTGGTGATATAGAGACACAAAGAAGGAGAGATATATGTGTTAAGAAATATAGGGGTAACTAGATTAAGTGTTTTCTCTTACTTTGATAATTGTTTGTGATGTACTTTTACTTAACTTGATGTACTTGTTATTAGATTCTTCTTTCACATTATTCTTATTATGTTATTATCATCAAACAACTACCAAGCAATGAAGATCAAAGAGACAAGAGGATACAAAATGTAGGATGCAAGCTAGGGACAGAACCTCTCCTCTTGAGAGGAAAACCCACAAGGATTCTTCTTTTCTTATAGAATGTTCATGTCACGAATTCCAAGACCTATGACCCTTGACAAAGATCCATCCAATACCAAGTCCAATATCTTCTTGATGAATTTCTCTTCCACAAAGTCAACGCTAGTCAAAATTTCTCCAATACTTCATATTTCAGTCATTTTCCTAAATTTTTGACTTGCTTCTTCAAGACTATAGTTTTAGCTTCTATTGTAGAAAACCCTAGTTGGAACATGTGAGGAAATAATGGTGAATCTAGCCTCCTTCACTTGGTATTAACTTTCTTCTTTGATAACTTGGATTGCAATATTGACTCTTTTGACACTTTATTTTGGCCTCCAAGATGACTGCAATTTTTGGTCTTGTTGCTGAAATAGTTTCCCTAATCCATACAAGGTACTTGGACATTCTCGTACTGAAGAATTATCATAAGAAGCGATAGACTGGTAAGCCATCTCATAAGCTATTTATTCGGCTTATATTAGTGCATATCATCATATCAACCAAGATTGTCATATAACAAGGCCTTGACTAAAAAAACTATCTCAACAAGAATAGAGCACAATTTTGGGGAGACAATGAATTATAGACACCTTCATCATTGACTCTTAAGGCACATACCCCATCTAAATTTTCATATGCTATGTATTTCTAGGACCATTCCCATCTTAGATTAACACATCCACATGGAATTTCCTCTTCGACTACTCTTACCTATTGTATGCCCTAACTCATCCTTAAATAGTATCATAATTAATCACAGATGCTTACCCAATCCTCCTTTATTTCTTCATAACATGAAGATAAGAATGATGTATCTATATCTCCCTCTTAATCAAGGAGGATCTTCTCATTCCTATAAAAGGAATATACCCAAGCTCCCTCATAATAAGGGTCTTGTTAAAACTCCCTCTTAACAAGGGACTTGTTACCAATAAAAACTCTCTTTGGTGGAGGTCATGGTACTATTAGCTACGTGTAGGGACCCCTTTTTCTACATCATATCATGAACTTCAACTTCTTCATCATGGAGCCTTCTTATTCTTTTGTGTAGGGCATCAACAATCTTCTTCATCCATTCCATTCAACGAAACATCATATAGAACCAATAGTCATGTCATCATTCTCTTCATTGGAAAGTGACATTCTAATCATCATATGGATATCTTCATATAGATACTTTTTCCAAGTCATGTTTCTTTCTGGATCTTCCATCCAATCTCATAAATACTAGTTGTAAGTGACTTCTACAACCTTCTACTGGTATCCCTATTCCAACCCAACCAGATGATTTCAAAAATGAACATCAAATCAAAGTTAGCTTTTTATGATGGCCTTTTGTCATGACATTTTCTTCCTACATCAACATCCTTTTTCATATTGTATGGGTCCATCTCTAAGACATACATTACCAAGGTTTTTCATTTTTCAACATATCAGGGTCTTCATATCTTTCTCCACGGAGATGTCATAGCTAACCCTTCAAGTTATCAAATGTTGATTACTTATCTTATCTTATGTGACATTAGATTCATCTTCTCACAAACTTTATTTCACCTTTCTTCACATATTGCTTCCTCGGGATTGTCTCTACACAGTTTCTTCATTATGGGAACCATAGTTGCCAACCACCTCATATTCTCCATGATGTCATATTATGTTGATTTCATCTTGTCAATACATAGAATATTTCAAGGCATATTTCTTACATGCTTTCATGCATCATTCTAATGGAAGTTTTTCTTCATCTCTCATCATGCTCATGAGATAAATCATTTTATCCATTATGTGTAAATCATATGATGACATGAATTTACCTATTTATTAACAAATATATACATACTTATTCATATTTTGGTCGTCTATACTCCCTTCTAATAGCGTCCTTTCCTTGCTTGAAGATGAAAGTACTTCAACCAACTTGACGTGCTGCACTTATGTGTCACCATAACTTCATCCTTCTAACCAGTGGATCCCACACAAGGTGGAATGTAGAATTTCTGCACGACACTTGCTTCTTCAAGTAGAGATGGACCTTCTAATGAAGATTCCAATGGAGGACCTTTATGATCCTCATTCTGCAAATGCTTCTTCCTAATGAAGTATGATGATCTCTTTATCTTCTATCTTGATATATGACTTTATCCAACCATATCAACTGCTAATTTAGTTGTATGTATATGCTTTCAATGAACATTCCATGATCTACTTCCTTTCTACCATGATGACTTATTCAACCATATTAAATTCTACTTCAACTATCCTTTCATGTCTCTATGATGATGCCATGCATCCTATTATATTTGTGATGCCTTCCATCATGACTACTAACTTCTATATGTTGAAATGAACTAAGTGAAGGAGGTTATATTAGTCATAATAAATATCTTTCAATTCCTCTTTTTTGATTTCTTCTTTTTTGGGTTCTTTTACTTCTTCGACGATATGGGCTTCATTTATCTCCTTTATTTTTTTGTTTTCCTTTTTGAGTTTAGGAAAATTCCTTTTGAAATGCCCATATTCATTGCACTCGTAACATTGGATCTTTGACATATCAATTTTCTTGTGAAACTTCTTTCGCAACTCAAATTTCCCAAATTTTCCTTTCTTCCTTGTCGATGTTGTATATGCTTGTGTTTCTTCAGTTGATCCGTGATCGTTCTTTGATTTTAATCTAAATTCTTCAATTTTTCGTAGTGACCATATATCGTTGAATGTAGTGGTTTACTTCTTCCCATAAATTCTTGACACAATGGGTCCATCCTATTCCTATTCCTATTGTTTAAGTCCCATTCATCAAGTAGTGCATTGAGCACAATGGTGGTCATCTCATGCTTAGACATTATTTATCCAAGTTCTTGTAATTGATATCTAATTTCATATACCTTCATGAAATATGATGTTGTCCCTTCTTCCCATGAGATTTTCATATTGTATAGTTCAATTCTTAAATATATGATTTCACTTGTAGTGCTTATAGAAACTAGCTCCACTAATTGTCATAGATCTCCTTTGCTATCTTTAACTTTGCAACAAAAGGGATGAGAGAATCCTTGATTGAATCTATGAGGATCCCTTGAGACCTTATTTTTCCTTTCATGAGCTTTGATAGAGCTTTAAAGTTATATTGTGGTGGTTTGGTGATAGATCTCGTGACATATTCACTAACTTCATTCTCTACGAGGATTAAGTGAATTATCTTCTTCCATGCATGGTAGTTTAAGGTCCCAACCAATTTATTGTTCTCCTTGTAGAATGAAGTCATTTGGTTTGTAGATTGAGACATAAAAATATAGAACACTTACTTGTCAAGTGAAGATTCTCCTTTGAGGATGATATATTAAACTTGATGCCTTCTTGATGATGTTGACAATTGAAGATGCCTTCTTGAAGATGATTGATACCTTGATGATGCCTTCCTTTTTCTAGATGATAAGAGATGTATTTCTTCAAGTATGTTTAAGATGAGATCCATTCTTCAATGAAAGGGATATTACTTTTATTTCTTTGATTCTGATGGAAATTCTTCTTCTTTCTTCCTTTGGATGTAGAATGTGGAGACTTCAAGATTCTTTAAATGTGTTAAGTCCTTCTTGAATGGAGGTAGGGTCTTTGAGTCCTCTTCTTCTTCCAATAGTTGTGATGATTTGATGGATAGTACTCCTTGATGCCTTTTGTTTCTCCTTGATGATTTCCTTTTGCTCGACCCTTATGTATCCTTCTTCAATTCGATGATATTCAAGCTGTCGCTTCTTCCTGATGTTGTCACCTTAGCTCTGATAAATGTTGAGAAATCTAGGGGCAGATAGATTAAGTGAATTCTTTTAATTTGATAACTACTCCTAATGTTATTTTACTTAAATTTATGTACTTTTTATTAGCTTCTTCTTTCACTTGATTATTATTGTGTTCTTATCATAAAACAACCACCAAACAATGAAGATCAAAGAGACAAGAGGACACAAAATGTAGGTTACAATCCAAGGCCAAATTTGTGAAAATTCCTCAACCAGAATCCTTACTGCAGCAACTGATGATATTACTCCTATTTGTTAAATTCCTTTAAATAAATTACTTGCGTTTCCTATGACAAATATCATAATACATACACTGAAACCTTCACTTAATTAAATTATATGCAGGAACACGAGACTGCGCAAGAAACAAAATACAACAAAATAGACATCGTTATGTTTGGATAAATGTTCCCGCAAAAACCCAATGTGGGAAAACTGGTGCAGCAGATCTGAGGGTTTTATTATTATGTAGGAGAAAATCCAAGTACAATTCTTGAATGCTCAACTAGAAATCTGATACATAGATAAACTAGACAAAATGAATGGTGAAATGATTTCACCCTATCACTGGGAAAATCTAAGACTAATCACGCTCAACTAGAGCCTCTGCATACCCTCTGCGTAGAACTGCGTCACTCCTACACATTTCCTGCATCACCCCTGCTGGGTATCATGTTGATCCTTCTTTGGACTCTGTGTTGGCTAGAAAATTCAAATCTTTACCTCCTGGTCTTATACCCCAACTTCCAGCTACTGAAACTCGATTTCCTCAGTAGGAAATCGATTTCCCACTAATGCCTGCTCTAACATTGTGTCATATTTGTGTGGGGCATTGTCTTGCTCTCTCTAGACATCGTTATTCCCTCTCTCTGCCTTGTACTCTACGGCCCATGAAAAATTCCTTCTTCTAGATACTCACTGCCCCTCTCTGCAAGAAATCTCCTCAAACATAATTTCCTCATGAGACATTCTCACTTCAGAAATTCAATCTCTTGATCTCTCAGTGTGTCTTCCAAATGACCCTCAAGCTCCCTTAAATAATATTCTGATTGACATCAACGACCTAGATTAAAAGATAATCAATGGCTAAGATCATTTTAGCTTGATCCTTGTCTTCTTCTAGAAGTTACACCCACAATAAGATTAATATCCATTAATATTTTTAATTTCCTAAGTTTAGACTTAGGGACCCATTAAAAAATATTAATTATTTTAATAAAATTGTCTCTGAGTGGAATTTCCAAAAGCTCTTTATGGGTTTTTTGAAATACATGTGCCCAAGCCTCCCTGCAAAATTTGAGGCCTAGAGCACATTTGACGTTATCCCAAATCAACACTCCCTCTTAGCAAGGAATGTGCTCTAGAAATATACGTTGCTACATACTGCTCTGACTCTAAAGCATCATCCTTTGCATTGCTAAAGTCTAACATGTTGTCCACCAACTACTACACTTCTGGTGTAACTGTACTACTGCTGACATTGCCACTGTCAACATTGCATCCATACTACATCTCCCTCTCAGGTGCTGCATTTGTGCTGCTACTAGCACTGCCACTGCCAACTGCTACTGCACTGGAAACTGTTGCTGCTACTCTATCAACAATGTAACACATCCAAAATTACTGAACTAACTGTGTTCAGTATGATACCACGTGAATGTTGGAACTTGACTGTTGCTCATCTCTGCACTAACCATGTGAATCTACTACATTGTTGCTGACCTCTGATCTGCACTACTTAGACTCTGGCTCTCCTAGCCACTTCAACTATCTCTCTGACACTCCTTGGCACCATTCGACACTAATCCATCTTGCTACTGTTGATCTGGGCTCCCATAGCAAGGCATTGATCCAAGAGGTGGACACCTCAAGGATCCTTCCCATCTATAGCTCTTTAGAACTACAACTCTAAATCAACCCACATCCCTCCTGGAGGTATCTCGACTCTCATGGTGAAATCCTCCTCTTCGATCTTTGTAGGCACAACCTTTGGATTGTTCTTCTCATCATTTTCCTTCTTCTTGAGAGGAGACTGAGTAGCGTGGTGACCCATCTCACCACACCTGAAACACTTGATCTTTGGGACATCCTTCTTATGTCTCCACTGCTTCTATTGTCCCTTCGATGTAAGGGATGAATTATCCTCCTCCTCCTTGGGCTTCGACTCACTACTGTTGCTTCCATCAAGTTTGACCTCAAATAAGTCTCTCCTTAGTTCCTCTTGTTTTAGATTTGCCCACATCACATCCCAATTTGGCAATGCTGCTCTCCCCAAGATACTTTGGACAAAGACTTGCCACTCATTTGAGACAGAATTGAGGGCCAGTCTAACCAACTTTGAATCCTGAGATGTATGCCCTGCAACAGACAACTCATCATGGGTTTCCTTAAGCTTTGTGAGGAATGGATAATGCTCTCCCTTCTGCATCTGAGAATATCTCAACTTTTGCTCCATGTACATCTTCCACTACTCGAAATATCCTTGATATAATGTAGCTAAGGCATCCCACATCTCCTTAGCAGTCCCTTTGCTAGCAAAATGACACACCACATGATCCTTTACTCCATCAAGGATCATCCTCTTGGCCTTTACCATCTCAGATCTGTACTTCGTCTATGGATCTGCATCTGTAGGGACATAGGCCACATTGGGATGCTTCATCCAATCTATCCTGATCCCTCAAGCCACTAGTTTCCATTTTTGCCAAAAATAGTATGTCGAATGATCTCCTCTCTCCTCTATGTTGCTGATGGGCCAGCCTATGCACTCCCTATTGGAGCTAGTAAAATTTCTGCCCCTTGCTACTGATCAGCTCTAGAGAATTAAAATTCGCTATCTAGGAATTCTCTGAGGAAGAAACTCCCTTAGTCATGCTTCTCTTCTCTCTTCTCACAATCTTTTGTCTCGTAAACTGGCTACAAAAAAATTTGTGTCCCACTAGCTCACCTCACACTGAGGCTCCAACGTTTCTCCCTCTGCCCCAGAAAAAAATTGAACTCGAAACCCTTCTCTCGATCTATTCTCTTGGAGAGACATTGCCTCGAAATTTCAGTCCTCTGGCTAGAAGCTACGCAAACCCTCTAGGGTTTCAAACTGCTACCTCCTGCAGATTTTTGATTTCCCTCTTCTACTCAGCACTGGATCTAATGGCTCTTCTCTTCTTGATTCACCTACGGCTCCGATACCATGTGAAAAATCCTTAACCAGAATCACTATTGTAGCAACTGATGATATTAATCCTATTTGCTAAATTCCTTTAAGAAAATTACTTGCAGTTTCCTACGACAAATATCATAATACATACACTGCAACATTCAATTAATTAAATTATATGCGAAAACAACAAACTGATCAAGAAAGAAAATACAACATAATAAACACCGTTACTTTTGGACAAATGTCCCCAGAAAAACCCAATGCGGGAAAACGATGCAACAGATATGAGGGTTTTGTTATTATGCAAGATAAAATATGAGTACAATTCTTGGATGCTTAACTAGCAATCCGATATAGAGAGAAACTGGAAAAAATGAATGGTGAAATGACCTCACCCTATCACTGGGAAAATCTGAGACTGATCATGCTGAACTGGAGCCTCTATGTACCCTCTGCATAGCCTCTGTGTAGAACTGCATCACTCCTATGCAGTTTCTGCATCACCCTTACAAGGTATCATTCTGCGCCTTCTTTGGACCCTTTGCTGGATGGAAATTTGAATATCTTCCTCCCGGTCTCACAGCCTGACTCCCAGCTACTAAAACTCGATTTCCTAAGCAGGAATTTGATTTCCCTCTAAGACCCGTGCTTCCATTGTGTCAGCTCTGCGTGGGCCATCGTCTTCCTCTCTCCGCCCCAGGAAAACTTCCTTCTTCCGGATACGAAAGAGAGTTTCAATAGCCAGGAGCCGCAGTGTGAGACCGGGAGGTAGATATTTGAATTTTCTAACCAACAGAGGGTCCAAAGAAGGAGCAGCGTGATACCCAACAAGGGTGATGCAAGAACTGTGTAGGAGTGACACAGTTTTGCATAGAGGCTATGCAAAGGGGATGCAGAGGCTTTATTTCAGCGTGATTAGTCTCATATTTTCCTAGTGACAGGTGAGATCATTTCACCCTTCATTTTGTCTAGTTTCTCTGTATATCAGATTGTTAGTTGACCACCGAAGAATTGAACTCAGATTTTCTCTTGCATAATAATAAAACCCTCACATTTGTTGCACTAGTTTTCTAGCATTGAGTTTTTTCGTGGACATTTGTCCAAAAATAACAGTGTTTATTATGTTGTATTTTCTTTCTTGCTAAGTCTCTTGTTTATGCATATAATTTAATTAAGTGAAGGTCACAGTGTATGTATTAAGATATCTGCCATAGGAAACTGCAAGTAATTTGTTTAAAGGAATTTAACAAATAGGAGTAATATCATCAATTTCTACAGTAGGGATTTTGAGCAAAAGTTGGGATCTGCTCAGATGCAGAAGGGAGAGTGTGAGGATCCATTCCCCACAAAGTTGAAGGAAACCCGTGATGAGTTGTTTGTTGCAAGGCATACACTTGAATATTTCGAGTTGGTTACATTGACCCTCAATTCTATCTCAGATGAGTGGCAAGTCTTTGTCTAGAGTATCATGGGCAGAGCAGCATTTCTAAATTTGGATGAGATGTGGGCAACTCTAAAATAAGAGGAGCTAAGGAGAGACTTAGTCAAGTTCAAACTTGATGGAAGCAGTAGCAATGGGTTGAAGCCCAAGGAGGAAGACAATAATGCAACCTGTTAGCGCTTGGAATTCACCTAGGTTGAGATAGACAAACTCTCAAGGCTACATCAAACCATTTCACCTCGTAGCTATCCCTACGAGGTATGAGAAGGCTCTCTCGGGTCAAAACTCGATGGGTTTTGTCAATAGGATGAGTTGACCAATTAGGAACAAGGATTTTAGGCTAGTAAACTGATAAGGGGATTGATTTAAAGATTTTTGGTTTTTTGGTGGCAATTGGAAGGAGTGCAATTCACGGTGCGGGGATTGAGCACAGTTTTTTGCAGGGGGATCTTTGGGGCAAGGTAGGAGTGAGCGCTGATGCCTTAATCTGAGATGGATGATCAGGGATGATAGAGAAGGAGCTAAAGAGGGCAAACAACCATTTTAATCCTCTCTAGATAGCAGAAAACATAAATTTTGAACAAACTAAAAAGCTGAGCATGTCAAAGCATGTATTCAAACTTTACCACTTCATCTGTCCAAATAGAAGCAAAAGAGAGATGTAGAATACATAAACAAACTTACAATAACATGTAGAGAACACACCATCAACACTACAATCCACAAGGATGTCTGCAAAACCCTGGCCTTCTTCCTCTTTAAATTGCAAAGATAGATGCACAATATACAATGAAACTTTCTCCCACAAGAGTCCAACCTTCCAACCTCTCAAAATGACTAAGAAAACACATAATATAGGCAAGCTAACCTCTTCCCTTGCCTCTAGGGGTCGAGCTCATCCTTCTAGGAGCAGTTTGAACTAATTCCAACCTAAGCACTAGATAATAGGCAGCTCAACAACTTGCCTCTATTACTTAGCTAACTGATTCATGCATTAATTATTCACTTTTTACATCAAGGAAGCTTCTAGAAGAGTAAAGAGAGGTAAAATCTATCAAAGTGCCATGAAAATATTACATTTATCCATTATCTACAAGTAAAAATAATCAACCATAGTCAAAACAGTGTTTTTTGACCAAAAAGTCAATTTTGGCAAAGTTAGCTCTCACATCCGCGCCCCCTGGCTCTCACGTCCGCGCACCTTTGCAGCAACTTTTGAGTGGGTTTCCTGGTCCAAATCAGGTGAAAGATGGCTCATTGGAAAGCTTGGTCTGTCTACTTTCCATCCCAAGTGGAATTTCTGAATTTGGAGTTGTTTTGCCCCCCCAAAAACCATTTCTCCCAAGGTCACTTTCTGCAACTCAAAAAGTGGGCAGAAAGTCATTTTTTTGATGTATTTTGAGCTTTTGGAGGCTCAAATCTCAAAATCAGGCTTCTCCCAAGTATTTTTAATTTTTCTCTTTGCATGCTCTTTCCAAAAATGCCAAGTTTTCAA
>APFE030297639.1:0-44005 GCA_000404065.3 Pinus taeda
GAGGACCATGTCTTCTTCTTAATAAATGTGAGGGTACATTGGGTAATGTGAAATGAATACATACATTTTGAAATAATGGAAGGAGACCAAATTCTACCCAATATTCAATTTGAGAAGGTAAGTGGAGAATTTAAATAATGGAAATCATGAATTTTATATTAGGCCTATATTTCTCAATATTTTTAGATAATGTAAACATTAACAAAATTTGTAGGATAAGATTTAAGTGGGGCATTACAATATGGGATGGAAAATTAAGTTTAAAGAATACCAAGGGTCCATACCATGGTATTAGCCCACAATATTGAGAGGAATAATGATTACCTGATCCCTTCTAAGGATACCATAAGTTCCAAGTGTTGTTTTAGCTGATGGTATTGACAAAGGCTCTAAGTATATAAGGAGGAGGAGATCAAAGGGCTAAATATGCAAGATTTTTTTTTCATTACTTCAATCTCAAGTATATTTTGTGTTGTAAGGGCTATGCTTATGATATAGATTTGAAACATCTTATGCACGCTTGGATACAATGTTAGATCAGGATCATGAAACCTGAAATGACTTATCATTTTATTATCTGATAATGGATAGGCTAGATATGAGTACTAATACATGTTTTATCCTTTCAATGATATGATCTAGGTATATCTGATGTCTTGAAAAGTTACGAAGTTATAAGTAATTATTTGTAGATCTATATGCATGTTTGCCTCAGTAAATCCACGTATACACGCAGGTTCGACACTTCAAAGTAGCATATGCAGAGGGAGGTATTTTTGTTCAGAAAAGGATGATCCATATTATCAGTGCTGATTTTTTACTGCTATTTGTAACTGATTTCTTCATTAGATCTAAAGTTAAACTACTTGTATCAGGGGATTGAGTCTGGGTGACTGATTGATTGAGTAAGAAGGGTGATCTTTTACTACTATCTGTTTAAAACACTATAATATGAGAGTAGATATTCATAATGTCTTTGGTTAGTACAATTTTTGGTTCAAAAGTTTTATGATTCAGTATATTTAGAGGTATACGCAGGTTGAGTTACAGAAAGTAGTGTATACACATAGTTTTTCCTCATTGAAGTAGCGTGTACATTCTAACATATGATCTTGAAGGTTGCAGGTGGTTCTAGTTGTTGATGCAATGTTCTGGGCTCAGCTCTGTGTTCTAGTGACTGTGATCTGATTATTCAGATTGAATGGTTTAGTTTTTCTTCAGAGTTAATGGGTTTTAGTGATTGTTTGATGCAATTATTTTTTATGGTTGTATTGTAGTGGTAATTTATTTTGAGCTTCAATGTTATTGATGGGTCTAGCCTGAAAATTTATGAAATGTGGTCCTTGGATAATGAGTGAAGGTGCTACCCTTCTGTAGGCTTACGCGTATGTACTAGTCATCATATCAAACTAGTATGAGAGCTAAGGGGTTGGAGCTCCATTTCAGTAGAAGCTAGAAAATTAGTAAAGGTTGTAGCCTTTAGAAGGTGGATATGTGCATACTGGAAAGAGTGTACAATAGTACAAAACTTGTAAACACTTTTAATAATAAGAATATTAAACACTGAGATCACAACAATGATTGTTTTTTTCCCACATTGGGTTTCCACTTGAGAAAATCCTGATGTTCATGTGTGTTACTCATGTGTGTCGATTCATTATGTTTTTATTTCATTTGTTTACTATCTAGTAAATTCATCACACTTGGATTTAAGTTCAACTGACAATGAATTAGTTGTTTTACATGTTTGTTATCTATACACTGGTTTCTTTCATTATACTCGTGAACATAAGCTATTTGGTTTCTATAAAATCACGTATACATTTTCGAAAAGAAAATTATTATTGTGAAATTTTAAATACTGATACACCTACCCCTTGTTTCTGGAAAATGAGTGTCTTTTCGATCTGTTATTCCCACTAAGATGGGTAGCTATCTTAGAAACAAATAATCAAAGAAAATTGTGATTTCCTTTATGTATGATAGATAAGAGAAAAGCAAAGAGGACCAACCTAGATCTTCCGCTTGGCTCCTTGCTTGTTTCCTCTCTCCCTTGATAGAGCTTGCCACTCCTTTCCTACTTGTCCCACTTTAGAGAATACCTGTAGAGGAAAAGCAACCAAACACCATCAAAGCATCTCGATCTATAATATCATAAAAAATGCAGAACCAGAAATACATTAACCATATAATTGCATCCACAAATAACAAGATTCACAAATACACAATTATATGGAGGAAAACTCAAAGAACTTTATTAATAGTAGAAGAGAGGATTACAACCCAACTGTCTAATCTAGCAACATCCTCCCAGCATCAAAGCCCTATTCACCTCATGAAAAGCAAGATCACCCAACAATACAATGTCTCTTCTCAAAGAGAAACAAACAACACTTTGTTACAAATTACAAAATTCCAGCTCCTTTAGATCTCTCAGGTGAGGAATCTATTTATAGATATTTGCAGAGGTGTGAGTCAACTCTGGGTTTTTTATTAGTTTCTTTCCATTAATAGTTCTTGGTTCCACTTTAAGATTTCATTGATGTCTTACTCATCCCCGGGTGAATTCAGAGAGGCAAGTGTCATATGAGAAGTTTCTAGAAGATTCTCTGGGAATCCACATACAAAACTATCTCTGCAATTTGTATATTCTCGGTCATTGCACCGTGAAAAAGGCTCTTTTAGTATGCATCGAAATTTTCTAGTGTAGCAGCCAATATGCATCACACCTTGACCATGGAGCAGTAGGTATGGTCCATTTTTGGCTAGTTCTGAGTGCTTTTTCAAGTGGAACTTCTGGGAAATCATGTAATCAGTTGACCACGATTCTTTAGGGTATGAAACAACACTTTTAGGGGTTAGAGAGCTCTTGGTTTATCGATATATATAATTGGGGTTGCAGTGCCCAAATATGTCTATAATAGTTACCCCCTAAAGCATTAGGTCGTAAATATTCTAATGTTGGGTGAAATGCTTTATCATGAGGATCCAAGGTATTCGAATTGGAAGGTGACCTATATAAAATATAATACAATACATCATCATCATATTATTTTCATGGTCTAGCTAAGGCTAACATTCCCATGCTCAACTGTATAAATTCATTTTCATGGACATAGGACAGATAATCATCATTGTTTGTATGTAGAGTCATCATCCTTTAGCTTGGATGATCATCTGTGCAACTTCTATGTACATTTGATGTCTTTATATTCCTTACTATATCGCAACCAAAATGGATGAAACTAGATCTAGGGTCTTCAAACTCATTCAATCTTCGCTCGATGTACAAGTTGATCCATGTGAAAAGATGTTCTGAAGTCAAACATGGAAAGACATCACTTGATTACCAGCCAATGATGTAAGCTGTTAACAGGTGCAAGAGGAATCACCGATAATGATAATGACCCTCAAGGTACTATAGTATAATTCACGTGATGTGAATATATGATCTAATGTTTAACACCACGTAAAATCTTTTGGTCAAAGGCCATTAATGTAAACCTGTCACCGGAAGTGAGAAACTTGCTATTGAGGCATGCAAGATTCAAAGTACTGAAAGGGTTATTACTAAGTCAACTTCTTGGATAATGAGTTGATGTTGACAATAAGTGACCCATTGTAGGAAGGCTTTAATGTATCCAACATCTACGACACGAATGAAGCAAATGATTTCCTAGAGGTGAAAACAATCTAATGATACAAGGTTTAGAAATGGCAGCCATGAAAAACATAGAGTGAAGGTATTGTAGTGGATGAGGCATTAGCTGGGTAGTGAATTCTCTTGAATGACTTCTCTTGAACATGTCGGTGACACTGACATGGATTGGTAGCGTTAACCCCAAAATATGGATGGTGCAGAGGACCAATGGTGATATGAGTGGTGAATGGAATATCCCAACCTAATTCAATCATGGTGATGGAATGAAAATGTCATGTTCAAGAGTGACCTGCTACCAATGAAGTTCTTCAAGTTTTCTTCCCTTTTTCCCCAGTCATTGTTGACCAGTACCTCTTTATTTTTTTCAAGCTTGAGGAGGATAACATATCCTTGTTCTATAATTTTCACTTCGAACAAACCTATTGGTATGTTTGGCGAGTCTAGTGATAATGAAACTCACTCTTATTCGGATGGACAAGTTTGTCGCTATTATTTTAATGAGTTTAACGATAAGGATAACTCAATCCTCTTCATCTTTAGAGAGTTTGAAAAGGGATGAAAAGGAAACTCCAACAGTCCTTTTTCGTAGCATAATCCCTTTATTCCAAAAAGTATAAAATAATATGAAAGGGATGACTTTTCGATCGCTTTAGCGAGCCAAAGAAAGAAAGCACTCAATATTTTTGTGGGATGATCCCTCAGGTCCAAAAAGATTAAAATGTAGAGGGGGGATGGTTCTTCCTTTTACTTTAACGAGCCAGAAAGGCCAAGGATCTCTACTTGAATGGTTCATGAGGCACAATACTTGCTAAGGTTTTGCAAATGGGGTAGCAAGCTAAGTGGGCTTGATTGTGGGGAAAAACTCCACAGTTAAGCACGCTTGAGCCAGAGGAGATCCAGGATGGGTGACCCCCTGGGAAGTCCTGGTTACCGGGTGCAAGCCTCGGAAGTGATGATCGATGCTATGTGATTCGTTCTCCACATTTCACTAGTTTCAATCCCACTTCTTCACCCTTGTGAGCATCACCCGACGCAATGAGGGCTAAGTGAACTATTCAAAAATCATGAGAAATTAGTCAGTTACGACTACCTCTCATGGAAATGGTCATACGTGAATGACTTACTTAACGTAGTTGAATCCCAAAATGATATCTAATATAATGCACTGCGTAAACCCCCATACTTAAAATTTTTTCATATTTAACGAGTCTAAAATGAGCTTAAAAGATACTCATTTTTTAGGAATGAGTGATGTTTTTGGGTAGCAACTGGTTCCAGGTAAGTTTGAAATTTTTCAAAACATGGCAGTGTGAAGAGGGTGGCTAATAGGATCACTCATCGTAGTTGTTCCTCAAAAGGGTAAACAATCAAGTGGAAGCATATGATCAGCCAAAAGAATGGAGGTGATGGTAACAACACAACCAAGGCTTGAAAGGCTGATAGCATGCAATAGAGAGGTTATTTATTGAAGGTGAGTTTATTTTTTAATGAGCTTGAACCTTGCATTAACATATGCTCAGTGGCGGGTTTATTTTTTAATGAGCTTGAACATTGCAGAAACATTACTCGTTAGCGGGTTTATTTTTTAATTAGCTTGAACCTTGCAGAAACATTTCTCATGCTAGTCATTTTAAAGATCTCTCTCATTAGTAGGTTCAGTTTTTAGCTAGCTTGCACCATGCAAAACTTTGCCCATTGTCTTTTTATGTAGACTGGAAATAACCAAAATACAGAGTTAACTACATTGACAGCTAAGGAACTACTAAGGTTAGGTAGGATGGTTTTATCAGCAGACACAACATTTCCTTTGCTTCATCCGTGCACTACAGACAGAGGTGAATGGTGGTTAGACCAATCACCTAACCTAAGAAGTTGAAACTTAGAAGCTAAAAAGCTAAAAATGCTAAAAAGCTAAAAATGAAACTGATCATTTTTTAATTTCATAAAAATGGTTGCATGCCCCCAGGTATTGAGAAAAAAAGAATTTCTAGGTCACCTTATGGAAGTCCCTTCATTTAAGCAGGATTGTTTCGCCCACAGAACAGACAAAACACTTCCTTGGCTTTGTCGATATAAATAGACAAAGGTGAATGGTGTGAGCTTCCAATCACATAATTTACGAGGAGATAACTATTTCAGACTGATCTCGTATCCTACAAGGAAATGGTGTTTTAGATCAATCATATAACCTACAAGGAAATCTATTTTTTCAGCTAGGTTTGCTTGTGCATGCCTCCTAAGCTTCATTACATCCACTTGACTACTCGCAATAATTAGGTGGATGAAATGAAGGTTGAAGAGACATTCATGACATAAAGAGACCATTTAGGGATGATGTTTGACTTGTAGCTGCATTTGAACCGGGAAATGAAAGTTGGTCGATAAGTTGTACCACTTTGCCTTCATGTGGGAAACACATCACTCAGAAGAGTGAGGAAACAATAGCTTCCATGCTATAAACATAGTCGCACCCAAGGAGTAGATTGTAGTCTAATGGCCCTTGGACTACCATCATGTTCAAGTGAACGGTTTTCCTTTTCAAAGTTATAGGCAACTTCAGAAGGATCCCTAATGGCCGACTGGTTCCTTTGTTGAAGCCTCACAAATTTTGATTCTCAAGCAGAAGCGATGGCGAACCAAACGCTTTGCAAGAAGTTGAGGAAAGGATACTCACTAAAGCCCCTTCATCTATGATAGTGCCAGACACGATCATTTTGTAAACTTGTGCTATGATTTGGAATGGTACATTAGTTGGAATGTGGGGTCTCGCTAGTTAATTCCAATTGAAGGAAACGACTAGATTGCTTCGAGGGGAGATCAAATAAATGGTTGTATTAACCCCACGAATTGGGGGACTTTCCTCTTGTTGTAAAGGAATGGGTGGATTGCCCCCAAGTTCATCAGACTCTGTATTTACAAAAAGAATTTAGACAATATTGTTCTCATTCTTTTTAGAAATTGTATCGTTTGAAGGCGGACCTTCTGAAGGCAAGATTAGGTCGACTGCCATATTGACCTATTAACTTTGGTCCAACATGGACTCCGAAGGTTTACTTTCAATATTAGGCACTTCGATTGATGGTTTAGTTACATCAGTCGGGTTTTCTACTAGCGATGGACTTGGTAAGAGTTTCTTGTATCCAGGTGGAAATCGCTGCGGTGAAGCATGATGATTATGCAAGATTCTCTTGGCCTCATCTAGAAAAGGAAATTGGTGAAGGTGATGGTCTTCATCGCATAATTGACATGGAATTTTGACCTTTCCTTTCTATCCAGGAACTTCATTTTCACTAGTTGACGGTGTGATGTCAACGTTATCACCACAGGTTGATGACAGTAGATGGTACGAACGGGGAGAGCATTCTCTCAAGATCCATTGAAGGCAAGGACAATCTTGCTGAAAATGGTTTCCTTTGCAAATTACAAAAGGATATTTAGGGGTTTTAATGTGTGGATTTTCACCAGGTGATTCATTGTTGCCCCCTTACTTAACTGACTTATTCTTCTTCTTCTCCTTCACTTTCTTCCTCTTCTCAGCTACTTGGTTACTAGCATCACTATTTTCACTAAGCGAAGAGGAAGGAAATGAGGGAAAAACAGGTGAAGTAGAAGGTGAAGGGTCACTTTTGGTGTCAACTAGTTGTTGATTCAATTGCTGAGGAAGTACGATGTTTTGAACGATAGAGGTTGAGAATAGCCATACTGGAAAGCCAATTGTGATTCCTGGCAGGGATAATGTAGCCATATACAGAGCATCGATATCTCCCCAAGAAGAGAAGGGGCTAGGATTTCCCCCAAGAAGGATTCCTTGATCGATGGACTCCAGTAATTCAACCTAAGATCAACGAAGGAACAGGGATGTTATTCCAGATTAAATAAATTTTAATGACGCTTTGACACAACTTTGTTTTTTCAATTTTTAAGAGTCAAGAAAAAGATAAAGATGATTCTAGTCACCTTCGACTTTTAATGAGCCTAAAGTGACAAGTGCTCAGATGGACCTTTTCTTTTAAGGAGTCGAAAAGGAACGAAAGTGACTACTCTAGAAATCTAGACAGAGGGATTACCAAATCAATCGCAAAACAACAAAATACACCTTGGTGGTAAATTAAAGAGAAATTACCAAGGACTTATATATGGTAGTCAATCTTCCTGAATGCTATGTTCAGTGCATTGCGATCGATAGGGCGGCAGACACAACTTCCTATGGATAAAGGATATCAACCTATTGTGTTCTCCCAATATATGCTCGATGGTACGGGGATCACAAGTCTGTACTAACACTTGTCATATCAAAGAGGAGGAATCACCCGACCTTCGATGAAAATGATAGTTACCAGGTTTTACGACGCCGAAATACATCTCTAGCCTAGACCTCCAAATGTGTTGCATTAGGTTCCAAAACATTGTTATGTCCATTGAGATTTATTTTACAATTGATCTTTCTTAGAAGTTTGTCTTTCAAGGTTCACCACATGATGTAGATGTTTCCTAAATATGCAATCTAAAATGAAAAACAGTCATTTATTTTAGCAATGAAAATCCTAGCTACTAAGGAAAGAAGATTATGATTCTTTCAACAGAGAGCAGAGAGCACGCACTAAATGCACTTTTCCTAAATCATTTTCACACATAGTCTAAACACAAATGCAAATGCATGTATTTTTTTTTCGTTTCCTTAATGTGAGAATGACAAAAAGGAAAACTAAGTACAGATTCGAACTATTTTCTTCAAAGCAACACTTTGACAATTTCTTTTCAAAATGGAAGGAAGACTAAAACGACACCTTTCAATTTTGAATAGAAAAATTCTTTCAACACTTTAAATATTAACAATTCAAATCAAATACAGTAGCAAAAGTACAAACGACTATCTAGAGGAGGAAGACTTTATGACACTCTTCTTTTGACTCAAAATGATAGTTATGGCACTTCCTTGCATCAAAAACGACAATTCAATTAAGCTACTTTTGACAAAGAAGGACTGTAAATGATATATAAACACATAAAAACATTTACAAATCCCTAGCAATAGAGGATGAGTAATGTAAAGGAAAGAGGCTTTAGCAACGAGATACTAATCATGAGCAACAAAACTACTGAATGGAGGTGAAAAAAAGGAGGAAAAAAAACAAATTTCAGAGAGAGAAGCAATATCATTCAGTCATTGCACCTGTCCTTCAGGAAAATAGGGATGCATCTCACCTACAACACACAAGAGCTGCAATGCATATAGGCTGCCAGTTACAGACAGTGCGATGGGCCAGGGAACAAAACTGAGTTTGGTTTTTGCTCAAAATATGCAGCTAAGTTCAATGATTTAGGCTGAGCTATGATAGACAATAAAAACAAAGTACAGGGGTATGATCTTAAGAGGTTATTGAGCTACCACAAGGGCATTTAGGATGCATGTAAGTCGGATGTTCAGTTCATAAATCAACCCGTAAATTGACTGAAGAAGCATTCATCTACTTTGCAGTTGCATAGCAAAAGTAGTTCGAAGGCTAGCTGGCTAACTTTTGGCTCCATCTGTAGTTTATAAAGCAAACAACAATAACAAACAAACAAACTATTCTCTCCCCAGTCTAGTTTCCATTTTGTTTTCGAGAAAACTAGTGTCTTTTTGATCTTCTAGTCCCACTAAGACATGTAGCTATCTTAGAAACAAAATTCAAAGAAAATTGTGATTTCCTTTATGTACGATAGGTAAGAGAGAAAAAAACATGACCAACTTGGATCTTCCGCTTGGCTCCTTGCTTGTTTCCTCTCTCCCTTGATAGAGTTGCCACTCCTCTCCTACTTGTCTCGCTTTAGAGAATACCTGTAGAGGCAAAGTAACCAAACACCATCAAAGCATATCAATCTATAATATCATAAACAATGCAGAATCGGAAATACATTAACCATATAATTCCATCCACAAATAACAAAATTCACAAATACGTGATTATATGGAGGAAAACTCAAACAACTTTATTAATAGTAGAAGAGAGGATTACAACCCAGCTGTCTGATCTAGCATCATCCACCCAGCATCAAAGCCCTCTTCACCTCATGAAAAGCAAGATCACCCAACAATATAATTTCTCTTCTCAAAGAGAAACCAACAACACTTCCTTACAAATTACAAAATTCCAGTTCCTTTAGATCTCTTAGATGAGGGATCCATTTATAGATATTTGCAAAGGTGTGATTTAACTCTAGGTTTTTTATTAGTGTCATTCCACTGATAGTTCTTAGTTCCACTTGGATATTTCATTGATCTCTTACTCATCCTTGGGCGAATTTAGAGAGGCAAGTGTCACATGAGAAGTTTCTAGAAGATTCTTTGGGTATCCACTTAGCAAACTGTCTCTGCCATTTGTCTACTGTTGCTCATTACACCCTACAAAAGGCTCTTTTGGTATGCATCACACCTGGCTAGTGTAGCAGCAAATATGCATCGCACCTTGACTGTGGAGCAGTCAGTATAGTCCAGTTTTGGCCAGTTCTGAGTGGTTTTTGAGGTGGAACTTCTGGGAAATGATGTAATCGGTTGACCATGATTCTTTAGGGTATGAAATAACACTTTTATGGGTTAAGGATACCTTTTTTTATCGACATATATGATTGGGGTTGCAGTGCCCAAATATGTCTATAACACCCCTCTGAGTATTTTTCCCCACAATTGGAAATAGGGCGGGTCCTTTAGAAGAAGCTTGATCACTTGCAGGAATATCTCTCAAGATGGGAAATAAGGATGGAATGGCATCTATCAGACCACCACCCTTCAATGAAAATAAATTTGCATGTTGGAAGATAAGAACCAGAGCCTATCTTCATTCACTTGGAGCTAATTTTTGGGCAATTGTTAAAGGAGGATACCAATATCCAGTATCAATCCCCATAGATGCAGTAGAAAAGAAATCATATGAAACCAATGCCAAAGCCATCAATGGATTGTTGGGAAGTCTATTAGAATCAAAATTTGTCAAAGTCATGCATCTCAACACAATCAAAGCAATATGGGACAAAGTCATTTAGAGCTAAGAAGGAGACTCCCATGTAAAACGTGCTAAACACTAAACTCTCAGAGTTCAATATGAAACTCTCAAGATGCATAGTGATAAAAGTATTGCTAGTTGCTTTTTATAAGTAGATGAGATTGAAAATCATATGAAGAATCTGGGTGAAGAAATAAAGGAGGCTACTATAGTAGAGAAAATTGTGAGATCTCTATCCTCTAAATTTGTGTCAAAAGTATCTTCCATTTAAGAGAAGTAGGATCTACAATATGTTACTATTTTTCAAATTCATGGAATTTTAACTCCATTTGAAATGAGGAAAGGAAGTCCATAAAAAATTAGAGAAACCGCTTTCAAAGCCTCTGCAAAGGGAAAATAAGAGGAAGATATCAAGGAATCAGGATATATATCAGAAGAAGATGAGGTAAACTTTGTGAAGAAGCTTCAACTAGGCTCCAAACGATTCAGAGGTAAGCTGCCCTTCAAATATTTTTCTTGTGGTAGAGTTGGTCATTATGTTGCTAAATGTCCTTATAAAGGTAACCATGATAAAGGAAATAATTGTGCAAGGAAATAGTTTGTTAACAAAAGAAGTTATTATACTCATGAAGATAGTGATGGCGTGTGTAACAGTGATGAAGGTGAATATGATCAAGATATTAAACTACTCATGACCTAGGAAAATGATAAGTTTATGGATGCCTTAGAAGAAGAATATTTTCTTGAAGAAATAACTCAATTCAAAATCTGTTTGGAATAAAATAATATAGTCATGGAAACTTTGACTTGTCAACTCATGGAAAGGGAAAAGCACAATGAAAAATTAGAGTGTGAAGTTGTAATTCTTAGAAAGGAATTTGAGAAGAAAAAAGCTCTTAATATTAGATTTTCTAAAGGATTAGAAACCTTAGATGAAATCATCAAGGTTAAGAGTTCTCCTCCTATAAAGATTGGTCTTTCACACACTAGAGAAACATGCCAACCAGAAAAGTCTTCAGCCATCACCAGAATCTATCTTAATGTAGCAAAAATCAATCAACAATGCATCACTCCTCACCAAAAGCCTAAAGGTGATCTCGAGTTAAATCATGCTCCTTTGACTCCAAGGGTGAACATCAATAGAAGAACTAACTAAAAGGTGAATGATACAAAAAGATTTATGGTCACAAAAACTTCTTCTTTAATGGACAATTATTTTCATGCCATAACTTTGGTCATAAGGCTACTCAATGTGTTACTTACAAAACTATCATGACTAGAGAAGCAAGAAAACAAAGGAACGAGACAGGAATCAAGAAGAGCTCTTATAATAACTTTTCACCTCCTGAAGATGAAATTTAGTGTTCACTTTCCAATAAGTTTGGTCATGAAGAATCTGAATGGAAGAGAAAATTTTGGCCATCATATCAAAAGGAGAAAACATTATCAAACTCCATGGTATGGAAAAGGAAGGAATTACAGTTAAAAGGATGTGGCATAGCTATATTTATAGAAGGACAATAAAATTAGTGGCACATTGACAACAAATGTTCAAAACACATGACAGGTGATAAAGTTAAACTCATTTCATATAATGCTTTAGAAAAGGAAAAGAATGCCTCTTTTGGAAATGAATCACCAGCTGTCATTAAGGGTAAAGGTTCTATTATTGTAAAAGAAAAGGTCAAATCGTGAAATGTTATATATATTGATGGATTAAATCATAACTTATTGAGTGTTAGTCAAATGTGTCATCAAGGAAGTGAAGTTGTGTTTCGATCAAAATAATGTGTGGTTTGTGAGCTTGACATAGGAAAGACCATAATCAAAGGTATAAGAACTCTAAGCAACCTATATATGCTAGAAGGATGTCAAGAAAAATATTATCTAAGAAAGATAGAAGAGAACTGGTTATGGCACAGAAGATTGGGGCATCTAAGTTTTTCTCAAATAAAAAAATCATGCAAGCTCAAGGTTTTTCGTGATTTCCCAGATATCATCATTCTAGAAAGTACCATCTATAAACCATGTCAATTCGGTAAGAAAACTAGATGTCAATTCCATGCCAAAGAAGGATCATAAATTAAGCATCTTGAACTCATTCATACTGATTTGTATGGACCAACAAGGAATAAGTCACCTCGTGGAGAAGAAGACTAAATTTTATACATTGATGAATTTTCTACAATGTGCTGGATTGGTTTATTAAAACATAAAGATGAAGCATTTGAAAAGTTTAAGGTCTTCAAAAATTTAGTTGAAAATTAATTAGATCTAAAAATCAAATATCTCATATCTGATCGGGGAGGAGAATTCATATCAAATGATTTTTTTAATTTTGTGAACAACATGGAATAAAGAGATAATTGTATGTTGTGAGACCTCCTCAAGAAAATGCGTGTTGGAAAGAATAAATAGACAATTCAAAAAATGGCTCGAGCAATGATTGATGAGTGTGGAACTTCTGACACCTTCTGTGGTGAATCTGCACATACTGCAATAAATATTCTCAACAAATATCATGTATGTGTAAATAGTGATAAAAATCCATGCAAACTTTCATATTGTAAGCTTCCCACTGTAAAACACTTCAAAGTTTCTGGAAGTGAATGTCTCATCCAAAATACTGATGAAAAACTTGGTAAGTTTGAACCCAGAACACATGAACATATATTTCTTGGTTATTCATCTAGAAGTAAAGGATACAAATTTTAAAATAAGAGACTTCAAAAAATTGTTGAATGCATTGATGCCGTAACCAATGAAGCTTGGAGAAATATGAAACAGGTGACATCAGGAAAAGAAGATGTTAATAATGAAGACGATGAATACTTTCCCGTGTCAAATCGAAACAATATAGAGGAAGAAACCAATGAAGCATCAAAAGAAGAGACATCTGACAGCGAAAAGGGTCCATCCAGATATGTTCAAAAAAAGTATGCAAAATCTCAAATTCTATGAGAAAAAGGGTTTGGAGTACAAACAAGAAGAAATCTTGTAGGATATTCTAGTTATATAGACTTTTTATCCTCCATAGAACCAAAAAATGTAAATCAAGATAGCAAAGATGAATGTTAGGTTAAGGCCATGAATGAAGAACTTGACCAAAATGAAAAGAATGATACTTGGGCATTATTTCCTAAACGCCATGATAAAAATGTTAGAGGGACAACATGGATATTCAAGAATAAGTTGAATGAAAATGGAGAGGTAATTAGAAATATAGCAAGGGTTGTTTTTAAAGGGTATAAGGTATAGACTTTGAAGAATATTTTACACCTATATCTAGACTTGAAGCCATCAGAATGTTTCTTTCTCTTTCAAGTTTTTGAAAATTCAAAGTTTATCAAATGGATGTAAAATCTGCATTTCTTAATGGAAATCTAGAAGAAGAAGTATATGTTGAACAACTAGAAGGATCCATTCTAGGAAATGATGCAGATCTTGTATGAAAACACAAAAATGATTTATATGGATTAAAACAAGCTCTGAGGGAATGGTATTATCATCTTGACAAATACCTTCAACAACAAGGCTTCACAAAATGATCCACAGACAACAACTTATATACAAAATAGAGAATGATAAACTACCAATTATTGTTGTTTATTTTGATGATATCATCTTTGGCAGTAATGAAGAATATATGAGTCAAAAACTTGCTTCTGTTATGCAACAAGAATTTGAAATGTCTTTACTTGGAGAACTAACCTATTTTCTTGGTCTACAAGTGCAACAAGCAAAATATGGCATCTTACTCTCACAAACTAAATATCTCAAGATAATTCTGAAGAAGTATGGAATGGAATATTCCAAACCAGTATCTACTTCAATGTAAGAGGATTTAGTCTCAGTTCTAATGATGATTCTCCTACAATCAATCAACCAGAGCACAGATCTATAATTAGAAGTCTACTTTATCTAACAAGTTCTAGACTTAATATCATGCATGCGGTAGGAATTGTTGGAAGATTCCAAGCCAGGATGAAGGAATCACATCTTCATGCAATTAAAAAAAATATTCAAATACCTCCAAGGAACTCAAGGCTTTGGTCTATGGTATCTTAAAGATACAGATCTTGCCCTTCATGCATATACAGATGCAAATTGGGTCAGGAATGTTGATGACCAAAATAGCACCAGTGAAGATGCATTTTATATGGGTCAATATTAGTATCTTGGTTCAAAAAGAAACATCTTGCTGCACACAACTTCTCTGGAGATTCCAAAAATTAAAAGATATTCAAAATAAATGTTCTGCACCCATCTCCATCTGATGTGACAATACAAGTGGGATTAGTAATTCGAAAAATCCTATTATGCACTCCAAGACCAAGCACATACCCATTATGTACCGCTTTCTATGGGAACAAGTGCATGATCAAAAGGTTAAATTAGAGTATATTCCCTCTAAAGATCAAGTTGCTGATACATTTACTAAAATTCTTCCTAGAGAAGCATTTCAATATCTCAAACAAAATATGAGAGTTGTTTCTGCTCCATCTTGCTGTTAAAGCTAGTTTGTTCAATCTACATGTACAAAATCAGACAATTGTTTTCTATACATGGATTTCATGAAGAAAAAACATGTATATACACGAGTTTCTGGGCTGGAAGTAGCGTATATGTTTTTGTTGTAGAAAAATAGTGGGTCAGACTCAAAATAAGTTTCTAACATGCATGTTTAGTCTAATGTTGATGGATACAATCTGCTAATATACTTTTCTCATTGATGTTTATTTGATCGATGAAGATGTCTTGATGAATGAATCGTTGAAAATGAATAGGTAGCACAGGTTCAAGGGGGGCATTAGCCTTCAAAATATTATGCATTTTCGGCATCATGGTTATTGAATTTAGCTATGTTCTAAAATATTAATGTCATTTGATGAAAATATCATGTAAAGACCTATGGTGTAATAATATGTCTCTTTCTATCATAGTCTATTATGGATGAATCATTTTGGACACATGATGTAATTTGTAGCAACACTATTAATGGGATGGATGAAATAATAATTGCAATTTTCAGTCATGTATGAACATTTGATATAATCCCGCATGATTGGGTGCTTGACGTATGTATGAGTCATTGGTGATAGGAAGGTCATACTCACATAGTTGAGTTATAGATTCATGTTATCTTTTGAAAAATATTTATGCAAACTCTAGATGTGCTCAGGGGGAGCAAGGACAGTACGGTGCATCTCAGCATGTACTGAGGAGTAGAATATCTTGGTCTACTTTTTTCCCATGATGTCAAAGGGCAAGAGTATATTGGTGTTGTTTGATATATCTAACAGTTCTACATCTTGAAATGATCAACACCAACATGGTTTCCATCAAGTCCAAAGGGGGAGATTGTTGGCATTATGATACATGTGCTGTCCTTGATGACAACTCACATATATGATAGCTAGATGTATCCATAGGACAATTTAGAAATGATAAAGTGATGTATGATATGCAACTCACATTGTAACAGGTCAATTCAGAGGTAACATAGTAATGGCATAGAAGAACAAGATGATAGGACAAAGGATTATAGATCATAATCAATAAACTGAGGAAAGAGAATGTTTTAAGTTTTATACACCGTGTAACCTAGTCTAAGTCACATCTACACATGGGTATACAGAATAAAATGCCCGTATATGTATGCATGCAGTTTCACAAAAGGAAATGCACATATGGGATGGAAAATTAAGGTTAATGAATACCAACGGTCCATACCTTGGTATTAAACAACATTATTGAGCGGAATAATGGTTACTTGATCCTGTCTAAGAATACCATAGGTTCTAAGTGTTTTTTTGGTTCATGGGATTGAAGAAAGCTCTAAGAATATAAGCAGGAGAATATTAAAGGGCTAAATGTGCAAGAAAAAGAGTTTTTCATGAATACTTCTATCTAAAGTATATTTTGCATTGTAAGGGTTATGGTTGTGATATAGATTTGAAACATATTGTGCACCCTTGGAGACAATGTTGGATCAAGATCATGAGACTTGAAATGGCTTATCATTGTATTATATGACAATGTATAGGCTTTAAGTGTTAACACATGTTTTATCATTTAAATGCTATGATATGGGTATATCTAAAGTCTTGAAAAGCTGTGAAGTTATAAGTCATTATTTCCTGATTTATATGCAAGTTCACCTCAGTGAGGGTGCGTATACACATGGATTCAACACTTCCATGTAGCGTCTGCAAAGGAAGGGCTTGTTGTTTAGAAATGACTAATCCATCTGATTAGTGCTATTGTTTTGCTATTTTTTTTCAATCATTTCTTCATTAGATCTGAAGTTAAAATAATTGTATAAGGATATTGAGTCTAGCTAACTGATTGGCTGAGTAAGAAGTGTGATCTTTTATTGCTATCTATTTAGAACTCCATAATATGATAGTAGATCTTTAGAATGTATTTGGCTAGTACAATTTTTGGTTCAGAAGTTTTAAGATTCAGTATCTTTAGAGGTATACGAAGGTTGAGTTACATAACATAGCATATGCACGTAGGTTTTCCTCGTTGAAGTAGCATATACATTCTGACATATGGTCTTTGAGGTTGAAGTTGGTTCCGGTTGTTGATGTAGTGTTATGGGTTTAACTCTCTATTCTAGTGATAGTGAACTGCCTATTCAATTTAATTTTTTATGTTTTGCTTCAGAGTTAATGGATTTCAATGATTGGTTGATGTAGTTATGTTTGATGGTTATATTGTAGTGGTAATTGATTTTGAAATTCAATGTTACTGATTGGTCTAGATTGCAAATTTATGAAACGTGGTCCCTGCAAAATGAGTGAAGGTGGTAGCCTTCTATAGGTCGGTGCTTACGTACTGGTAATCATATCATCTAGTACAAAATCTAGGGGTTTGGAGCTCCCTTCCAGTAGAATCTAAAAAACGAGTAAAGGTTGTAGCCTTCAGCAGGTGGATACCTACATACTAGAAAGAGTCTATACCATTGAAAAAATTGTAAAAAAATTTAATAATAAGAAGATTAAAGATTGAGACGACAAAAACGGTGGTTTTTTCCCACATTGGGTTTCCACTGGAAAAACTATCGGTGTTCATGTCTACTGCTCATGTGTGTTGATTCATTTTGTTCTTATTTCAACTGTTTACTACCTAGTAAATGTATCACACTCTTATTTAAGTTTAACAGACAATGAATTTGTTTTTTTACAAGTTTATTACCTATACATTGGTTTATTTCATTATAGTCTTGAACATACATTATTTGGTTTCTTTAAAATCACGTATATCATTTGAAAAATAAAATTTTTATTGTGAAACTTTAAATACTGATTCACCCCACCCCCCCCCCCAGTATTTTTTCCAACACAAGATTGTTAAGGACACCAAATTTCTGGGATGGATGATGGTACAAATCAACATGAAGATAGCTTTCACGGTGGGTTTTCTTCCTAAATACCTAGTGTCCCAAAGTACCATCCCCCTTTATAATAATAAGGAAATCTAAAAAATTATTTCTACCATTTTCTTGAAGCTCCATAGTAAAATTAATTTCTGACGAGATAAAGTTAAAATGATTGAAAACTTCTCAATCTCAGCCCTACCATGAGAACATTTTAAGTGGGCATCATTAACAAATCTCTTACACCATGTTGGTTTCAAAGGGTATGAGTCAAGGATTTTTCTCTCAAAATACTCCATGTATAAATTGGCAAGAGTTGGTGAGAGAGGGGATCCCATTGCGACTCTAGATATCTGCTCATAATAACTACTTGGAAACTAAAAAAAAGGAACGCAAGCAGATCTCTGTCAATTCAGCTATTTCTAAATTAGTGACTTCTTTTATAACATGAACAACCTCATCGACGAGAATCTTTGTAAAATTAAGAAATGATGTAAAAACTAACCAAAATATCATGGTTATCAACCCTCTTATTATTGATAAGTTTTACAAATTCATTAGAGTCCTTTATAAAAGAGCTTATGCTCCCAACCAGAGGCTTCAGGATATTAGCAACATACTTAGCTAGTTCATAGGTGACTGATTCAATGGTATTGACCATCGATCTAAGAGGGACCCCTTCCTTGTGTATTTTTGGTAACCCATAAATTCTAGGGATAACCTCACAGGATGGAACTAACTTCCTTTTTATTTTATCATCAAGTTTGGAAGCCAATATTTCTTTTTGATCTATTTTATAACTTTAGGTATGGGGTTGAAGTTAAGTGGTCTATAACTACCACAATTAAGATGCTCATTAATTTTATGAATGTAGCCATACTTATCTAAAACAACAATTACTCCTTCTTTATCTACCTTAAGCACCATGATCTTTTCATTATTACGAAGGGACTTGAGAGCCACCTGCTCATCCTTAATTAAATTACTCCTTCGAAACCTAAGTTTCCTAATTATAAATGAACATTCCTGGGTGAAAATGTGAAGTTACGTTACACATTTTCCCCTTTCTTGAGGAAAAAATATTGTTTTTAGAAGTTCTTCAATTTTTAGCAAGCCAAACCAATTTTTCTATTTAGAATTTCATTTTACAATAAAAGGAAACTTGTCATAAATTTTATCATCTTTCTATTACTTATATTTGGAATTTTTTAATTCACATTTGATATGTCATCTTAGCAATTGTTTGACTATGTGTTCTTTAAAATAAAGGTACTTATAACACACCATGTTTTTTAGGACTAATGTATTCTTTGCTAACTTGGTGTTTTTGAGAAACAAAATGTGTTGTAGCAATCTAGATAGACTCTACCTTGATGTATTTATATTTACAAATCCAACTAATGCACATCATAATTACCAGAATTTTTTGAATTGAACCAATATGAAAAAACTATAGATTTGAACATGCTTAGTTAAGCATCCAATTTCTCAACATATTAGTTATAAACTAAAAATATAAAAACTACCTATTGACCGACATAATCAACCACAATTTTTTCATATTTTTTATAGTGTATTTTGGAAGATACAAATTTTTTATTTCAGTAAATCATAATGACCTTCAGAATTTTTTTGCACACAATTTTTTATAGAATTAATTAAGATTAGCAAATTTCTATGAAATTCCATAAAATTTATATGTACTGAAAGTGGATTCTATTTTGCAAATTATGGTTTTCGTTCTGACAATAAATTCATCATATTTTATGGAGTTTAAGCATGATCAAATTTGAAAAATGTGATTAGAGCCAAGTTGTTGCAGAGTTGCATGTTAAAATAGATTAGCCAAATTAAAATTACATCCAGCAGAACTGGTATTTGTCATCGATGCTCATTAAAATAAACGAAAAAAATAATTGAGTCAAATTATTTTAAAAGTTCGACCGAATTGATTTTGAAAACTTGGCCGAAAATGTGTCGATATTTTCCGTTGGCTACAAAAATGAAATGATGTGACCCTCTAAAAAAACATTTTGTGGGAAAAAATATAAATATGTGGAGCGGAAACTTAATTTTCGCACACTTTCCTCACTTGGAGTAAACTGTTAAGGTAAATCTATTTATGGGTTGAACTTTTTGGAGAAATTTTTTTTGCCTTAATTTTTAAAGTAATTATTTTAAGCTAAACCTTTTAAGTGGGACCTTTTAGCTTAATTTTTAGAGTTCTCTCGGCTGAATTTTTTTAAGTGAAATTGTTTAGCTTAATTTTTAAAGTAATTCTTTTGGGCTGAATTTTGAAATTGAGATTTTGTAGCTTAACTTTTTAAGTAAGTTTTTTGGGCCTCATTTTTTAAATAAGTCTTTTAGACTGAATTTTTAAAATGAGATTTTTGGTCTAAACTTTGAAAGCGATTTTTTTTTTCCGAAGGTTTTTTGAAATTGACATTTTTGGGTTGGATTTTAAAAATCTACATAGGTTGAATTACCATGGGAAATGAAATAATTTTCAAGAGAAAATATGATCGAACAAGAGATATTGAGGAGCATAAAGAATACAAGATAAACTATTACAAAATAAAGAAATAAGAGCATGCAAATATTGAAAGGGAAAATCAATCTCAACTAGAAGTTAAAGCAGGGATGTAGAACTAAATATTATAAATCATATTTAAAATTTAACCAGTGTATTGTGAAATTCAATTTTTATTTGATGAACTAACTTGGAAAATATTTTGCAATGTAAACATAGAGATATTCCTCATAACAATGATGATGAGTTTGAAAATTTTGAAAGAGATTCAAATGAAGAAGTTGAATCGCCATCAAGTATGTATGTATATATGTCATGTGTATTATAGAAGTTACACATATTTATTAATTTCAATTTCATTCAAGCTCTATTTTTTAATTTTATTATTTAATGAATATTTATACCCATTTACATTTAATTTCATATGTGTAGAAAAATTCAATATTGATGATGAGATGTTAGAAAATTTTCACACTCACATATATGGAGATAAAGAATCTGACCATATTGTACGATATTGTGTTAAGGTAATTATTGACAAGTTCTTTTAAGATGAAAGTGTGACATTTCAAACTCAAATTTTGAGAGGTCTCTTAACATCAAAGAAATTAAAAAATGTTATAACTCTATTGGGTATTCGAAAATCAACGAAAGATAAAAAGGTGAAGGAAAATGTGGTTAAAAATATAAATAATGCTCTAAAATCAATTGGAAGATCTAAAAAGACAAGTAACATAAATACATGTAGAGAAATACAAATGGAAGTGGTTTAATTAATTACTAAAGAAAATAGTTTGGTAAAATCTATGGAAAAAGTATTAGGGACCTCACGGAAAACATTGCACAAACATAGGAAAAATTGATTACAAATAGATGTTACTAAATGATGAGCTTGCTTGTTGGATAGTTATTTCTATGTAACGATAAAAATATATACTTGGAGAAGGCATTAAAAAATAATATATGAATGTTAGATGAAAAATTCACGTGTTTCACCAAAAGCAAGGGATGTAAAGCGAAAAATAATAACTTGAAATTAGTATGAAGAACATGAAAAACATTTCTTGGACACCACTCAGATAGAGTGGTTCAATAAGTTCATAGAAGAGAATCATGGAATTAATGTCTCAATTAATACTTTTGTGCAACAAAAACCATGGTATGTTAAACCTATCACTGTATGCAACAGTTGTTATTGGCATTATCATGTGGAATTTCAATTATATTATGAAACCCTCCTTAGTTTTCGTAAAACGTTTTGGAAAAATTCACGTCCTACTTCCACTATCCATTGTTTCATATCCAAAATTCTATGTGAAAGATAAAGTCATGAATTATTTGACCAAAAGAAATGCGTTCAAGGTAAAAAATGTGATCATTGTGGAAATTAGACTTTATTTTACAACAAATATTCTATTGAGATAAATGATCAATCATTATCTAACCTAAAAGTGAAATGGAAGAGATATGAATAGATCCATACATCGATTAGTTCAAATAATAATACAAGTGCTAAAAGGATTTAATTACAAGAAGAATAAATCCATGTGATAGTGTTTTTGAGGAAATTTGAGAGACAAATTTATAAGTACACCAAACATTCACATAGAGCTCAATGGGAAGACCTTCAATTCAAAAAATTTGGTGAAATGTTTCCACCAGGGATGATTTTGTTAATCATTTCTTTTGCATAGAATTACACATTTGTTGCACAAAATGAAATACAAATTGAATACTATCATTCTCAATAAGTCTCTATGCTTGTCCATATTTTATATAGACACGCTAAATAAAATTTTAATGATATGAATGCACTAGTGAGAATCGACATGTTATGAAAGAATATCACTTTCATATCAGTGATGATCATACACATAATACACATTTTGCACAACATTGTTTTGATAAGATTTATGACTCACTGAAAGGTCATGGACTAAAATTCAATGAACATTCAATATGGTCAGATGGATGCACAAGTCATTTCAAATCATCACGATCATTCTTTTGGTTGTGTTATCTTCATAAGAAAACCCACATTAAACATTGTTGGAATTTCTTTGAGACTGGTCCTAGAAACATAGAACATGCTGGTGTAGGGGCATGTATAAAATGAACACCTTGAAGATATAAAATGGACCACTTTGTAGACAACCTTATTTCAACTAAACAAGTTTTTCATTGGTGTGACATTGCACTAAGATATCAGACTAACCCATCAAGGGAGGTATGAAGGTATGTACATATATGTACAAATTAACTTGTATATAGTTTTAATATATGATAATTTTGATTGATTTCTTAATTTCAAACATTTATAAATTATATAGTTTAAATAGTATGAGAATGATTATCTTCAACATATATAAATTGTATTTTAAATAACATATTTAAATTGTTGTTTGAATTTACTATAGGTTTTTTGGCATATTGGAGTCAAAGATGTAGATAAATCAATTACATATGAAGTTAAAACAATAAAAGGGGACTCGAAAATTGAATTTTTTTAAACAAAGGATTACCGAAATGCATTTTCATTTTATAAGAGAAAATATTCTTGTTTTTTTCCTCCTTTCATAAAGGACACACAATCAAATGATGTTTGTGAAAACAATATGTATGTAAAATCTTGGCAACATACATAACTAAGTACAAAGGGGAAAATGTGAGTTGCAAGCTTCAAAGAGATGGAGTCAAAGGAGACTAATGTCCATACAAGTGATTAAGTGGCCACCCGCTAAGTCAACTTCAATCACCTCAAAATACATAGTGCAGTTTTTATCAATGTCCATAAGTATAGACAATTTAAAATATATAGCAGTTTTTCAGGTCCTAAACTTCCGGAGCCGTTTTGAGGCCCTAAAAGACGTTTTTTGGGAAATCTACTGCCAACAATTTTTTTGTCTAAAAATCTTCTTTTCCGTCATAGTCCTCAGAGAGATCTTTCCAACGGGCTATCATGCACGTCAAACGGAGATAAGACGACCAATTCGCGACCCCGGGAAGTTGATGTAACAACTTACCCAAAAACGGGGCCCACAATTTGGCGTTTCATCTTCCAGGGTTAGGTTTTGGAATGTGAAGGGTTTTTCCATTGTTCTCAACAATAAATAGGCCTTCGAGCCTCATTGTAACACAGTTCAGAGGCATGTAGCCACACATCTCTTCTCCGAGATAAGCTACCATCGCCCTAGCTGGTTTATTTCTATTTCCGGTTGTAAGCATATTTCAGTATTTTCCATTAATGAAATGAAGTATTATTTCCGCTGCATCTTTGTGTATATGGTTATCTCTGTATTTTATTGCGTTCCTGTTTAAATCTGGATCAAATGTCCCATATGAAGGTGATTGAGTTTCTAATCTTGTTAGAGAAGTTAACATTTCAATTGATTTCAAAATATATATGTGTTATGTTTTTAAAATCAATGTGTATAAGTATCTAGATAATAGTTAAAATATAGAGCTCTAGAAATAAATAATAAAATCATGTCCATATTGATAAAGTTAGTTTCATGTAAATTATGATTTGAATTTACACTTGTTTTATTTTGCAGGAGATGTTTTTTTGTAGTTTCACCGACTAACAACATAGAAAATGTGAAGTATTATTTGATGCGGTGCACTGAATGGAAGATGAAGTTATTGGAAGACTATGATGATAACGGTTTTATATATGAAAGAGGGTCTATTATACTGAAAGGTTATTTTTTCCAAGAAACTCACCAAAATGAGAGAAATGTTTACTTTCAAGGCTATCAACCCGATGTCATAATTTGTCAATATCGTCACTTGGTGTGTGTAGTGCGCATAAAGTTGATAGAAGTTCAATCAAATGAACAATTGAAGGTTAAAAAATGGAGAATGTTGGAAGTTGACCATGAACAGATCATTGAAGATGGAATTCCATTAGAATTGTTTTAGTTTAACAACCCAACTATTTCTTAGATACTTGGATTCATCTTTGAGAACTTAGAATCAAGCACATTGCTAGCATTTCATTTGTATGCTCTTAAGTTGTACATTGTTAAGAATGTGATGATGTGAAAGTGATATTAATTGGGTCTTGTACTGAGTTACAAAGATATATGTATATTGCTTCTTATATGGACCTATATTGGGGATTTACTACTCTGTTAATTTGTGATGTATATTTCATTATTACTGCTATATTAATTTGTGATTATAGTTGGTTGAGTCGAGCATTGTTACTTCTCTATTAATTTGTTATTGTGGTTCATTGAGTCATTTACTAAGAATTATTTAATAATATTAGAGGAATGATTAAATGAAAAATGTACCAACTAAATGCAAATTTACTTTCATTTCTGTATATTCATGAACTTAAATTATATGTAAAACCTTTGAAAGAATCAAACTATGCACATGCATCATGAAAATTGTTGTCATTGTTTGACATACACATAAAACTATACTTGATTCATTCAAATGCAAAATGAAAACAACATTTTGTAATTTTCAATTTTAATAGATTCATTTGAAATAAGTCTTGAAGACAAAAAACTTTAAACAAAACCTAAGAATCATTTACTAACATTACATGAATGATTGAATGAAAAATGTACCAACTAAATGCAAACATGTAAAACATTTAAAAGAGTCAATCCATCCATGCATCATGAAAATTGTGGCCCATGTTTTATAATGCAATTTAATCTAACTTATGTAAATGTACATTCAAAGAACTTTATATTAAAAGCTAACTATCAACTGACATCCATAGTAGCCTTTTATACATGAATTCAAAACGGATATGTACCATATTTTATAATGCAATTTTAAGTTATCATTGTTTTAGACATCTACATAAAATTATGCTTAATTCATTCAAATGCAAAATGCAGACCACATTTTGTAATTTGCAATTTTAATAGATTCATTTTAAATAAGTCAAGAAAAAACAACTTTAAACAAAACCTAAGAATCATATATTAACATTATAGGAATGATCGAATGCAAAATATACCAACTAAATACAAATATGTAAAATATTTAAAAACATCAATCCATGCATGCATCATGCAAAGTGTGGGCCATGTTTTATAACCCAACTTTTTCTAACTTATATACATGTCCATTCAAATAACGTTATATTAAAAATTAACTATCAACTGACATCGATATTAGCCTTTTTATACATGAATGAAAAATGTACATGTACCATATTTTATAATGCAATTTTAATTTATCATTATTTTAGACATCTACGTCGAATTATACTTGATTCATTCAAATGCAAAATGAGGACCGCATTTTGTAAATTGTAATTTTAATCTATTCATTTTAAATAAGTCAAGGCAAAACAAATTTAAAAAAACCTAAGAATCATCTAGTAACATTATAGGAATGATGGAATGGAAAATGTACCAACTAAATGCAAATTTACTTTCATTTTTACATATTCATGAACTTAAATTATATGTTAAACCAAGTTTTAAGCATCAAATCATACATCAATTGTACCCTGAAAAACGTACATAAGTTCCAAAATTAGCATGTATTAAATGCAAATTTACTTTCATTGCACCACATATTCATGAACGTAAATATGTAAATCGAAGTTTTAAGTCTCATACCATACATCAATTGTACCATCCAAAATATATATAAACTCCAAAATTAGCATGTACTAAATCATAATAAAGAGTTCAACATTGAAAATATGTCCAAAATTTTAAAATTTATAAAAAAAAGGTTGTAAAAAAAAAGTTGCATAAATTCATCATAAACAATTTTACTTTAAATATCTCCAAAACTTATATCATGATAAAAGTCATTTATAACATTTAAAAATTGTCAAATAAAAAGCTGCATCAATTTAGACAATCTTGATCTAATAGACGATCTATCAAACTACTGGTGCCCTCCTTTGAATCATGGGTGCTATGTACAGCATGTGTAACTTCATATATAAAAAATATTATGTTCTTTAAAATTAAATTTGAATGTTTTATAATTAAATGAGAATGTAATACCATCAAAACAAAATTATATATATATATTATATATATAAAATAAATAAATAAATAAATAAATAAATAAATTGAATTCCATGCAATACATCATGGTGTTCGCCCTCCATTGTTCCCTTTTGGTGTTCATCATGCATTGCGCCCTTGTGGATGCCCTATACAATACATGTACATGTATATATTAGAAATTTTAAATTGCATATATGAAAATCCATAAAATCAAAATATTAAAAAAATCGTTAAAAAACTTTTTCAAATCGTTTAAATGATCTTATCCCCATTTTTTACTCCATTGCTAAAGTCTCTGGGCAATGGAAGTCTCCCCAAACCTAAAATTCCACAATTTTAAAATTATAAGATAATTCTATAAATCATTTTTTAATGAAACTTGCACTTCAATTTATAACAAAACATAAGTGAAATATTCAATTATATATACATTTAATTATTTATTTTAAAAATATGTTAGTTCACAATATATCGATATAATAAAATTAGAGTTATAATTGTATGAACATGAACTCTTCAGAAAAACTATCATCTCTTAAAATATCTTTGTTGGAACCTGAACGCGGGACCGTGACATTATCAAATTTTTCATTTAACAAATGATTTAACTACAAATGGTGAACATATGATACCGTTTTGTTAGATTATATCTAAAAAAATAATGAAATGTATGTGAATCAACATTAATAAATATATTAACAATTATATTAAAATATCAATCCTGAACATTGACACATACTGATCCTACACCCTCTTCTTCACGAAAAATTGGGTCTTGGTAACCATTACGAGAAGCCTTTGCATATGCTTTAAGTTCTTCAATATTCATATTATCTATCTCCTCATCTATTTATATAAAAACTTGCACGTGCATTAGATCATGCTCTTTGCCAATTTAGACCAATATCAATTCTGGTCAATACACTTTGTATTTTATCTATAATGAAATTCATTCCTTCTCGACTAATGTGAGAAGTCACATACATCTTTGACCACAAAGTTACAAGATGAGGAGGTTAGCGTACCAAAGGTGGATGAGGGCAAGGTAATTCAACATCATGTAATGCGCCCTTACGATTATATAACTGACCTTTCCTAGTACCGTAATATTCGGATGGAAAGTCATAGTAATCGGGTTTCATAGCCAAAACATTTATGTATAAAATAATTTTTAAAATAAACCGCAACCTCATAATTCCATGGTAGCTTTACATACACTCTAAGGAACCTATCATACAGATGGACATCTATATCAGGGTGCTTGAAATATCATACCTTCAACTTTTTCTTTTTGACCTTTCTTTGAAATTAAACATAGATTTTCCAACATTTTTTGTAACCCTTTTATTAATCTCAACCTGTTTATGAGGACCCAAAATTGATTCCTTTATATTCCTCATCATATTTATAAATGAGTCTTTGTTTGGCCCAAGCTTATCGTAAACTTCAAGAAATGAGCTTACAGAAATAAGCAAGGAGCTTGAAACTCCCAAGATCTTTCCTCAATTTAGAATAATGAGTTTTTCACTTTTGCAATGTGCATTGAAAGAGGTTTGTCTCCCAGGGAAGCTCATTCAAAATATCAGATGGATAAAAAGTGTTTGGTCTCTTTCTTTCTTCTTGAACCCTGTAGATTCGCTTACATCTACTTGGACCAACATTTTTACCCTCTAGATCAATATATATATAATTTCATAAATATAAAAACATATGAATAAATGTATTCATACATGTACGCAATATAAACATGTATAATTTACCAAAATGATGTTGACCACCAGGAGAATGTTGATCACCCTAATATTAATGACCACCTTGGGATGGATGGCCACTCATAGAATTTTGACCCCTGTCATGTGACAACATTATGAGCGAATCATCTAAAAAAATAGAAAACCCTTTTTCAATATTTATATGTACATACATATAATTCTACCTATATAATAAATACCATGACGTGAACGATGGACCTCTCCCAATTCATTTGATATTCTCTTTTATCCATGACCTCGACCTCTCACTCTAGTAGATGCATGAGACTCTATTCATGTTTGACTCGAAGAATCATGTGACAAATGAGCATCCATGATATGGATACCTATAGATATATAAACATGCATGATATTTGAAAAGTTACCTCGTGGATTTACAATTTTTTTTTAAATGCTATTTAAGAAGATAATGAATTCAAAAAAATGTTGTAAGTCTTCAAGTTACAACATGCATTTAAAAATATTGAAATTTCTATTTAAAAAGATTAAAAATTCAGAAAATTTAGATAACCCTTGAAGTTACCTCATGCATTCAATTGATTTAACCCTTGAAATTACGTCATTCATTTTAAGATCTTAAAATTGATATTTAAAAACATTGAAAGACTAAAAACGCAAGTGTTGAAGCATGCACATTTTGAAAATTAAATACAAAATTTTCTAATACATGTCAAGTTCATCAAGTTGTGCTTACATAGTGGGGGCACACTTGATATGGAATTGAAAAAACAAGTGGTCATTTAAAATTACACATTGTTAACTAAAAAACACACACATATCAAAGATATCTTACAATGTCCATCAATAAATATTGATGGAGAAATTATTTACAATAATTCATCTTCCACACACAAACGTTTAATTGGAATTGCCCCATACAATAGATCCTTAGACATAATATTAGCATTTGCACACGGTATTATGCTAAATGATTGATATTGAATGACAATAGTTTTTTCTTCTCCATGTAGTTGTTTTAACCTCTCCTTTTTAACTTGGTACACGTCTCTCATCTAGTTACCCACAAGTTCAGAATTGGTGAAGGCTACAATTCCATTGGATCCATACTCCCTAGCTTCTCCCAAGCCTTCCATTAGTGCAATATAATATGCCTCATTGTTTCTTGTTCTTCTAGGTACATTCCTTTTCCTTTGAAGGAATTTGTTTGTCACAATATTACAGAGCACATAACTAATCATTGCTTGCCCTAGATTGGGTTAACAAGAAGCTTCTATGCATAATGTCATTTTTTCAACCATGTTTAATGGGTTTTTTTATCCTTGTAACAAAAAATCAATAAAATGAATTTAATATAGTCATACAAGTATTGTTAGGTTGTGCAAAATATCATTTTTTAGACAAATCTGTGACAAGGCTAGGTAGCAAAAAAGGTTGTTTCTACATGATTGAATGGTTGGAGAATTGCAAGAAGAAGACAACTAGATATATCTAATTAGAAACCCAATAACATTAAAATTAAAACACTAAAAAAAGATAACAAACCAATGCCAACACTATAGTTACTAATTAATGTTTTCCTTCACCATTCAAACAAGGCCAAGTTAATTCATATAGGAAATTAAATATAATTGCAGGATGTTAGACAATGATGGTGACCAGGCTACCATTTCAACTCAAGTGGAAATATCCATTTTTGAAAATTAGTTTGTAAACTTTGTCCATTTTTTCATTTGGCTAATTTTATTTGAATTAATTCTAGTAGAGGATTTGTACATTCTTTTATCCATTATAATTATGTAATGTGGAATCATACATTTAATTTTTTGGTATATATGATATCTATATTGTATTGTTGCTACATATAATCTTTTTTGATTGAGAGATTTCTTAATTGTGCTAGGATTTGATGTGGTAGTTGAATATTCTACTAGAAGTATGCAAATGCATTAATAATCTGGTGATTTTATTTCTTAGGAAGACGTAGATCAGACTACATCCTTCTTATCACATCATGGAAATTATTTTGTGTAATGTTTCAACCTAGGTATCATAAACTGAGAGACATTTTCTTTAGCCTTGGTAGGGTGGTTTCTCAACCATCAAGTCCATCCATTTCGTATTTTTTGTTCCTATTTGAATCTTTTTTATCCATTAATCTGTCAAATCTTTATTAAATGAACACAAAATTTTAGTATTTTTAGAAAGAAAAGTAAACCTGCAATTAGAATTTTCTCACGTAATATTGGGAAGGATGTTTTGGTAAAATTGAGAGAGTATTTTATGGTTTATTTGTAATTTTTCAATTGAAAAATTCATGCTTGGAGAAGCCCTCAGGCATACATAGTAGTTTACCCAGACGAACAGATTATCCATTCAATAAAAGAGAATGTGGAAAACAGTAGTATGGCATCCACGCATAAGGAAAAATCATTAGCCCAATACCAATAATCAGCTACCAACATTTTTGTTATGATCAACATAAATTTTTATACAGGTGCATATTCCACATGCCAAATGATCAATTGAACTTAAGGTCTGTCTGTAATACTAATCTCTCTGTGATTTTATTGCAGTGACTCTCTAGACAAAATAGGAAGGTCCTATATGATGCACTTGAAAATGTGCAAGTAGGCTTGAGGTGCTAGATATTACTATCACCCATCAAGCCCTTCAAAGGCAATGCAAATGGTTATAGGTAAATTTGATTGTTTCCCATATTTGTATTATAACTTCAATTCTTATAAGCTTGAATGACATATTGAGATTTATTTTCTACTTTTTGTAAAAAAAAATTCCCTCTCTAGGAGAACTCAAAATAAGTGCAGATCCAATTTTCCCAAATCCAAGTGATGGACTGAACCAACTAGTGAAGCCTTTTGGCTAAATGGAGAAGGAAAAAGATGGACATGGACTAGAATTTGAAATCCTAGTAGACACAGAGAGTGTATTGTGAGCTTGTACATGAATGTCTTTTTCCTATTATGATGATATAAACTTGTAACTCTAATCAAACATGACTTACTTACAACTTGCTAACCCATCTCTATTGTGTACATTAATCACCACTGTTCCCATATTCAATACATGGTACATATATCATAAATAAGCTTCTAAATTTCTGTAATATGAGTTATTCACCTAATATAAGTAACAATGGTAATGGTTCTATGTTTCTTGTATGACTAAGCTTACTCATTTTGTTGTAACACTAGCTATATACGTTGTTTACATAATAGATTAAATGTACTCATCGCACTTCTGCACAACATTGAACATTACATGTATAACAATGAACAAGGGTTTTAGGTTTCCCTTATCTCTTAGATTATATTAAGCTTACATTATCTTAGAGCTTTACCTTCAATACGATGAAAGAACAAGGCTTGTTTCTTACTGTTATACAGAGAATGAAAATGTTATGCACTTGCATATATTCTCTGTTGATGTATTTTGGGTTAGAGTCATGAGAAGTGGAGGTGTTATAAGAATAATGCTCAACCTAATAATGAATGTTGTTCCTATGATGCTAGAAAAAGGATGGGTGCATACCGTGAAGCCCTTCAAATGCAAAGCAAATGGTTATAGATAAATTTGATTGTTGTCCATATTTTTATTATAAGTTCAATCCTTATAAGTTTGAACAACTTATTGATATTTCTTATTTATTTTTTATAAATAGGGATTTTCCTGTCGTGGAGAACTCAAAATAGGTGCAGATTCAATTTTCCCATATTTCAACGAAGGATTGAGCCAACTAGTGAAGCCTTTTCAACGAATGGAAAACGAAAAGGTGGACATGGATTAAAATTGAAAATCCCAAAAGACATAAAGAGTGTATTACGAGCTTGTACATGAATGTCTTGTTTATATTATGATGATCTAAGCTTGTAACTCTAATTAAACATGACTTGCTTAGAGATTATTAAACCATATATATTGTGTAAATTAATCACCAGCTTTTCCATATTCAATACATGGGACATATATCATAAGTAATCTTATACCTTTCTGTAATATGAGTTATTCACCTAATCTAGGTAACAATTGTAATGGTTCTATGTTTCATGTATGATTAAGATTACTCGTTCTGTTGTAACACTAGTTGTATACATTGTTTCCATAATCATTTACATGTACTCATCACACTTATACATAAGATTGAACTTTACATGTACAACAACGAATAGGGGCTTAAAGTTTCCCTAATCAATTAGATCAGATTAATCTTACATTATGTTAGATCTTTATCTTCAGCACAATGAAAGAACGAGGCTTGTTTCTTACTGTTATATGGAGAATGTAAATGTTATCTGGTTACATATATCTTTGTTGATGTTTTTTGGGTTAGATTCATGAGACGTAGAGATGTTATAATCATAAGGCCTAGCCTAACAATCAATGATGTTCTTATGATGCTAGAAATAACATGGGTGCATATGGTTCTCCGAGGAGAAGAATTTGGGATTGATTACGTTCGTAGTGCTTTTCTAGCGAACACAAGGAAATTTGTTTGATATTGTTATTTTTCAGTGGTATAAAGGGGAGGAACATGCAACGTCCATTATCATTTAAAAAAAAAAAAAGGAAAAATACAAGATTCCATTACCATTAGAAAATTGTTATAAAAGAAAAGAAAATAGGCACACGTCTAATGATGGCACTCATAGCTGCAACCTCTATTGTTTGGCTTTATTTCCCACTCAATACAAGGATGTTATTCTCTACTAAAATAATTTACTTTTGATGAGTGACTATCCCAGTCTAGACAAGGAGCTTCCAGCGATGAGGAGATTCCATCGACAAGGGTGGATGAGGAGAAAAATCTTCCAGCAATGAGGGTGGACAAGGAGAGAAATCTTCCACTGACAAGGGTAGATGAGGAGAGAAATATTCTAATGACAAGGGTGGATGGGAAGGCTGAGAAATATTCCACGCTGGAAAACAAAAACAAAAAACATCACTAAAATATCATAAAAATATTTCACTAAATTAAAAAATTCATAAAAACCAAAAGGTGTCAATAACTTGGTTGGTTTGAGCCTCGACAATAGACCACACAACAATGCTTGAATTTCATGCAATAGACAAATCAACAGAGTGGAAAACTTTGCAATAGTGTATGGTCCGACATATATATATGAACATTTATTTAGCTGAATAAATAATTTGGCGAAAATGTCTATTTTGGCCGAACAACTAGTTTTTCCAAACAATATTTTCGACCAAATTATTAATTCGGCCAAACAATTTTTTTGCCAACTTTTTCAACTCCAGCAAAAATTCCATTTAACGATCAACGTTAGTCTAAACTGCCAAAAGTTTGACTAAATTTTTGTATCATAGTTTGACAGAAGAAAAAAATGTGTGGCCAAAACAAGAAGATGGTAATTGTTTGTAGACATTTCTAACAAAAATGTAACACAACTTTACATTTTCACCCTCTTGTCTTAATACTTCTTTGTCATCTAAGGAGAGGTCTTGAATCCCATTTTATCTATTAATTAAAAATAAAATAAAATTAAACATTTTTAATTTCATTTATTTTTGTGAGAGGAAAATTTTACAACTGTGCACCACAATTAATTATTGATTCAATTTTTATTTTTTTTGTAAGCTAGGGCGGGACTCTCCGATTTACATGTCCATTACGTACCCCTCTACGGGGGAAGGGTAGCCCAAGATTTGAACCCAAGACTTCCGGTTCTGTGAGACTTCATTTCCACGGCCCTTGCCGCTTGAGCTACCCCATGTGGACAATTATTGATTCAAATTTTAATTTATGCACACCAAACATAATAATTGATGATACTTAGTTTAAGTTTTAATTATGTGGAGGGGCATGTATATTTTGGAATTTGGATTTGGGCTTCAAACAAAATCTATTTATAAATTAAACATCTACATGATAAAATGGGAGTGAATCTCCATGGTTAAGAATTTGCTACATATGTAAATATGTGTGCATTTAGCTTATATATTAATTATTTTTATGATTATAAGTTAATAATAATTTATCTCTTAGGATTATCTCAATTGGTAGAGCTTGTATTGTTAAAGCACATTTGTTATTGAGGGATCAAAGGTTCATTCTATGGACATTTACCAACCATTGAATTTATATCATTGTATTAACTGTGGCCATATTATGAAAATAAGAGATTTAAAATTAAATTCGTGTGAGAAAAAACAAAAACTACTTTTATTTAATGACACTATTTTTTATATTCTAAATTACTATTTAGTTTTATAACATTTAATATTATATATATAGAGAGAGAGATAGATAGAGAGAGAGAAGCAATATAAAATTAAAAGAAATATATATATATATATATATATATATATATATATAACTTATGTAGTTAATATATATAAAGCGGAAAATTTTAAATTTTAAAAAAATAACAAAAATACAACTTCTAAAATTATAGTAGTTGATATATGTCTTTTTCTCGATTGTAACAATTTCTGAGAGAACCTGAGAATGAACGAGAAAGAGATTGTGTTTAATTATCTATTTTTGAAGATTATAAAATTTTTTTTTTTTTTAATGAAATGAATATATTATAATTAAATATTTTTCATTAAAAAAATAAACAAATAAGTCTCTATTACACTATTAACTATTTAAAAAAAATGAAAAAGTAACCTTCCTTCTTTTGAGGAAATATTGACGAGCTTTGCAAATCTTGTTTTGATTTGAAAAGAAAGAAAAGAGGAGGGCTGCCATGAGAGATTGGAGGCTTTAAATATTAATAGCTTAATTAAAATTATATGTATAAATGTTTTGAAAAACTACTATTAATTTTTTTGTTGGGTTAATAAATACAATTTATCTTAATTTTGAATTTATTAAATATGGATTGTGATTTAATTTTTTAGGTGGGCGATTTTTGTTCTATTCTAATAGTAATTGGTAAATCAGAAAATTAATTTGAATAAGACACGATCAAATCAAATCACACTAGATTTCACTATTCACTTTAATTTTAGATATTCAAAAATAGTTTTCATTATTCACCTCAATTTCAATATATTCGAAGATCTTTGCTCTCTTATTGTCATCCATATCATAATTGCAACAAAATTGTAAGAGAAAATCACATCAAAATTCATTTGTCAATGCCTTTTGAACCATCTAGTGTGGTCATCAAGACAAGATGGATAATCAAATCATGACATCAATTACATAGAAATAGCTATTAGAGAATTAATATTTGAATAAATCTAACAATTGGTATTGACTAAAAAATTTTAAAATATTTTAATATAGTGAAAGTAACTATTAGAAATTGTCGAACAATTAAATCAACGCAATGACTGGTATATATATTCTTTTATACTTTATATATTAAAATTATACCTTATGCGGAATTAATAAAATATAATAAAGTAAGTAAGATAAAATATACCTATTTTGGTCATACTTAAATATTACATTAGGTCAATGAGTAAAACATTGCTCAAATAAATAGGGTAAAAGATAACCGTTTGAATAAAAGAGAGGATAGGTAAATAATATTTTTGAATAAATAGATGAACTGTTTTTTTAATTTTTAATCTAATGTTTAATAAAAAATATATGTTTTGACTAAATAAATCTATAATTAAAATAGAAAATATATAATAATAAATAGCTATTGGTGTTGATTAAATAAATATTTCATTTAGTTTTGACTAAAAAGTTGAATAAAAATTTCTTTAGTCTTTCACGAAAAAATATATATAGAAAAGAAAATAAAATAATTAAGGACTAATAAAACTAAAAATATGCCGAGGAAAAAATATATATCCAAAAAAACAAATCAAGTTTAAAGAAAAAGACAAACCATACAAAGGAAAAGGGTCTAATAGAAAGGAAAAAGAAAATACAAGCAATAAAAGGTATAAATAGAAAACTGGTCAGAACTCACCAGAATAAGGAGATCCAAGAAGTGAATATTACAAATAACTAAAGGTGATTAAGAGAAAATACAAAACTCATGAGTCATAAAAATTATAAAATAATTACATTTAAATAAAAATAATGAAAATTCAAAAATGAATAAATTAAAAAAGATACAATCTAACAAAAATTTAGAAATATAATTCCATAAATAAATAAAAAGAAGTAAAAAATATAACAAATATAAAAATTAGTAAAGAAAAAGAAACTTCAAGAGCATAGGTTTAGGACCCAACACCTATTGATTTTCTAGCCATCATCTATATTTAGATTGTTTGGCCTCCTTTCTATCTCTATGGCATCCCTAAACTTCTTGTAGTGAAAATGATCAATCTTAGCAATGACCTTAGATTCTTCAATGCATATGTGATGTTTCATATTTTATGTATGTTGTGCCAAAGCTGAAGAGTGGGTTCTCCCATGTTATATTTAGATTGCTTAGCTTCCTTTCAATCTCTAGGGCCCTTGTAAACTTCATGTGATGAAAATTATCAATCTTAGCAATGACCTTAGATTCTCCAATGCATATGTGATGTTTCATATTTTTTGCATGTTCTACCAAAGTTGAAGAGTGGGTTCTCCCATGTTTGATGGTGGTTATGTGCTCTTGAATTCTTTGATTAGTTAAGTGGTCAGTTTCACCAATGTAGAGGGATCTGCAAGAACATGGGATTACATAAACACCGTTCATATTCTTCGGGTTCACTGGGTCTTTTATAGATCTTAAGGAGCTTCAAATGATGTTTAGGGGCCTAAATTTTGATGGAAGCTTATGTTTCTTAAGGATCCTAGCAATTGGGTCAGTGGTTCCTTGTATAAAAGGAAGATGAACACCTAAAATTTGATCTTTGGGTCTTTTTTAATCTTAGGACCTTGGCTAGCTTTAAGGAAAGATCTAAAACATTGGTGCCTACTATATCCATTATTATTGAAAATGCTAAGGAGATGAGTCTTCTCCTTAGAGAAGTGGTCTTCATTAGAAATCCTTAGGGCATGAGTAGCTAAGGTGTTGAGAACACCCAACTTTTGTGAAGGGAAATATTGAGACTTAGCATGAAGTTACTACTCAATGTGATTTTCTTCTGAATTACTTGATGTGATCTTCTCCAAAAAAATTCTTGCAATAAAAGAACACATGTGAAAAATGACAAATCTCCTTCATTTCAATTTCATATTTAGTACTTAAGAAATTACACTTCCTACCCAATAAAGTTTCTTTTAAAAAATTACATATTTATTTATCTTCGTTATATAAATCTAAATTAAGATAATGGGTTTTAACCATTCATTTATATATATCATTTTTATATTTGATTATGAAGATATGGCACAATAATAATTTAGATAGAATATAAACATGTATATCATATATATATTTGATTATATGGTAAATTCATAAATTTATATTTCAAAAATAACTTTTATTTTTATTTTATCTTTAATATTGAAATTACAGAACACTTTTCAAAATTCCTTTAAAAGTTTAACATAATAATTTGTATTTTGTTTTAAATTTTATTCAAAATATAATATACTCACACTATAATGCTAGATATGAAATTCATAAGAAACATGCAACTTAAATCACATGCTTAAATCATCTACACTAACACAACCACATTAGTAAATGTGGTTGATATAAGCCTATAAACCTCATTTTCATACTCCTAATGGCATATAAAAGGTGAAAAATGGCACCAATTAGCATATATCAACCACATTTACCAATTTTGTTGTGCTAGTTGATGGCCTTTTTGCATGGGGAGGATTAGTTGACTATTGTTAACTATGTCTAAATATGTTAAAGTAATGGTTAAAGAGGATTTATTATGGTCAACATAGAGTTCACTATGGATGACGATTGTTTTCCATTATTAACTAATTGTAGTTGACTATGATATATTATGAATTATTTTGGTTGACCATTGGTGTTCATGTTTGATCACAATTCACCATGGTTGACTATGGTTGAGTATGTTAACCATGGTTGGTGATGTTCACTATGGGTGAGCATAGTTCGACCAATTTGAGCAATGTTTCCCATATTTTTCTATCATAGATTATGGTTGTTCATGTTGACAATGGGTGGTTATGGTTAACCATGTTTCACCATGGAAACTTTTGTTGAGCATGTTTGACCATTCTAACCATGGTTTTCCATGTTAAGAATTGGTTGAGAAGGGTTTACTAGGTCAAGTCAAGATGCCCATGATTGAGCATGGTTGGTCATTGTTGACCACGGCTAGCTAAAGTTGATAGTTGACCATGGTTAAAGTTTCTCAACCATGGTGACCACAATCAACTATGGTTGATGATGATTGACCATGCTGACCATAGTTATCTATGGGCTATCCTAGTTGACTATGGTCAACCATAGTTAACCATAGTAAACCATGGTGATCACAACTAACTATGGTTGACCACATTGACTCTGGTTTCAATTATTGACTATAGTTAATAATATTAAACATTTCAAAACTTAATTATGGTTAAGGTTTACTATGGTTTACTATAGTTGAATATAGTTGATTAAGGTCGATTGACAATGACTATGGGTGAGCATGGTTGACTATAATTGACTATGGTAGACATATGGTTGATTAAGTTTGACAAATTTTCACTATAAAGATTGACTACAATGGTTAACTATGTTTGACTATGTCATCATGATGACTATGGGTATGTCAAGCATGATACTTATGGTTAAATATAGGAGTGTTGAACATGATGCCTATAGGAATTTTTAATGTTTATGGTTAACTATAAGAATGTTTAACATGATGTTTAGGAAGACTATGGTTAGCCATGTCAATTATAATTGGCATATGCTTATTTTAGATCACTATCTTAATATATAGTTTAATATATTAATGTATAAATTAATATATTATTAATGTGCCTATTAGTGTTAGATAAATGTATTTTAATATATTGATTTATATATTAATGTATAGTTATTAATAGTTTATTGTAAATTTACTAAGTTATTAATATTATATCAATCCGACATTGACCAATTGACCTAAATCCACGTAGATCGATCGAATTGATTTTTTCCTTAATACATAGAGATCAACTTAGTTAGCAAAGTTAATTTTCTAATTTTCGAGGTATGATTGAGAACTCGTAAGTTAATTTTCCATTAAATTGATTGAATGGAATCTCGAAATAGTTTATTATAAAATAGAAAGATTGGTTTTCCCCAAATTAGCACAGTTAAATAATTTCTAGGGAAGGATATACCTAAGAGAAGCAAAAAAAGAAAAATTCATTATAAAATTGTTGTGCAACCATATAATAGCATTGAGAGTTAAACATTAACCTATTCTAATTAATATGGAAAGGAATTCATTAAAAAAAAAGGGACAAATAAGGATTTCGGTGAAAATTCTTCAAGAGTAATAACCTTGTTTTGTCAAAAGGGGAATGCGAATTTCAATAGGGGAATGAGAATTTGAATAGACAAAAGTAGCCATGAATGGAAAATGCATATTTATATAGTAGAAAACATCAAAATACCAAATTTATGTGATATTTAGGAGATTTGTGAAAACATTTATATATAATAGAATCCCATGATATGGGTTGGTTACTGGTAGTAATTTGAGTTAGAAAATTACAACATCTTCAACAACATTTTTTAATAAATCGTTGTCAGAGGTAAATGACCTAACAGAAACCTAAACATAAAACTTAACCACCATGAACTAGATTTTGGGTTGTGATTATAGAACCCAAAAAAAGGAGAAACATGACCAGTCGCATGAGAACTTGTCTTTTGAGTAGCATAAACCTCAAATAGGAAAGAACTTCCCTGACAAATTATGTAGGAAACTTTTCCCTTCATGAAGTGGATGCTCACCTATTGAGAACAAAAATTTATTGTTAAAGCTAGTAGATATCATATGATTTATTAGACTTTAAAAGTGTTGAAACCAAATCTAGGATTCAAATTATAATCTTATGGGAAATTCTTATACTTGTACATATGATGTAACTCGAGAGAAGTTAGTCAATATTCAAAAATATGCGGTCAGACAAGTATTTAGAACCAAAATTTGTAAGAGTAGTAAATATTGCACAAGCTTGCTTAGGTCTAAGCCAAACTAAACTTTCCCAAAATGGCCAAGATGAACTCCGAGGTCTGGGTATTGTATGAGAAGATAGATAGAGATCGCCTGGTACAACTCAATTCATGAATTCACTTAGAAACAACGAGAGCCCTTGCAAAGAAAAACAATAGTTATTAAACTAAGCTTGAAGAAAAGAGTTAAGAGAAAGATTTATCTTTCTTTAAGAAGAAAAATACACCATACTTGCCGTGTTATAGGAAAATAAATAGCTGATTTGAGCCACTGATCATGGCTCATTAGTAGGAACTCTCCTGGTCTATGCCAAGGACGAATTACATAAGCCAAAGTGGTAAATAATCAATAAGTGAAATGTTGAAAGCCTCCATTGTTTTAAAACCCATTTCTAGGTAGTGAAATGTGGAAATGACGCTAGTTGAAGAATGAGCGGGTGAGTAATTACCTATGAAACCCTCTAAGCTATGTAGGTCAATAATCAAAGACAAGTCTTGGATCACTATTGATCGTAGAACATGTCAGAAAATTTTCATTAATAATAGGTCACATCAATTAAACATGGGAAACTATCTAGAGCCTTCTAACCGACTTGGGGAATTTTTGTAGGTAAGTCTTAAACACGTTCCATAGAGCACACAAAATATGAACGAGTATGTATAATGTGACCATGTGGTGTAATCACATGAGAAGTTATTTTTCCATTGAAATGTGAGAAAACATGAATCACAATCCTCTCATGGTTCTTCCACATATTGTCACAACTAACATATATAAATATAATCTCAAGCACACGCTAAGAGTAGCCCTTGATTCATATAAAGGAATGCCTAATAGTGAAGATTATATAAAGAAAAAAATTAGCATAGTTACCTAAGTAAGGAAAATAACTTATAGCTAAGAATATGGCTCTAATTATGGGTTTCTAAATTAGCTAGAAGAAGATTTTTGACTCGAGATTGTATATGTATATGTATGTATGTATGTATGTATACTTTATAATTATTAGCTTCTTTGTTCTTTTAATAAAGGAATTGCAATGTATATTTAGTGGGGATGTTACAGGCGGTATCAGAGCCAAGCTACAACATTATTTCTTATTCAAGGACAAACCTAGGAAATATCAAAATGGTGTTTTAAGTTTCAAAAATAGGAAGGAAAATGAACGAGTAACATGAACACACCGCGTCCAAGACCAAGTTTTGTACTCTTCCCAAGACCCAATCCAAATATGTAGTCAGAATTAGGGGTAGAACCATGGTACACATCTATAATACTTTTTGAAATAGCGCAATGGTTAAGAGCATGAGTAGCCAATAAAATGGATGACAATGAGTGACTGATGAGGGATCGTGAAAGAATAATTAAAAGCATAAGTAATAGGTATAATAAAGGGACCTCAACCTCAACTCCTAATAGTGGAAATAAAATGGAATCCTCTAGGCAGGGAGATGGTAGTGTTCCTAACAAAATTCTTACACATGAATATGAGGGTGGTAATAAAAATGGGAAAGAGGAATTTGAAAATATTTCTAAGGGAAAAACACATAAACTAGCAAAAAGACAAGGAGCAAAGCTCTAAGGAGAATTTAAGAAAATTATTCCCATAAAATTTGGTGGTAAACTTGAGGAAGTAGAAGAATCGTGGTTAGTAAATATTAGTAAGTATATCCATATCTATGAATATGATAGTAACTTGAGGCATCCCTTAGTAATGTATTAGTTCTTAGGAAAAACATATTTATGGTGGGAAGAAATGAAGGAGGCATATGGAATTGATCAACGAGCGGTAACATGGGAGAATTTTCACTAACATTTCAAGAACACATACTTTATTGAGTGATATCATGATGAGAAAGCCAAGGAATTCCATGACCTTAAATTGCGCTAGTTGTCTGTAGAAAAATGTGTTGCGAAATTTGCTCCCTTTCTAAGGTGTGTTCCCTATATACGGGAACAAAATGCTAAGGTACAATGTCTCATACATATATGCCAATATCCATGAAAGAATGCTTGCATTGTGATAACCCTAAGACCATGGATGAAGTTTCCTATAAAGTGAGGGTTTTCTATCATTACTTGAAATAGAAATGAAAGAGTGACAAGCCATGATCATATGAGAAGGGATAGAAATATCCCTAGAATAGTAAGAGTGAAAAATTGTAGTTTCTGAATTTTAACTAAGGGAAGAAAAGTAAATTTTTCGGAAAGGGCCAAAGTAAACCCAATCTCATAATGGTTCTAAAAAATTATAATTTTTTTGATAAAATGATTTTGGCAAGGAACAGAACCACCGATACAATTTTTGTGTTGTGGGGGACCACATTACCTTTGAGATTTCCCCTACCATGAAAAGATGGAACAAGCAATTCATGTTCAAGAGGAATCTACGACAGAAGAAGTGGCAAGAAGTTTGTCTAGGATTAATGTTTCCCCATAGGATGGACAAGATGAACATTAATCCACAATGATCGAGTTTGAAGTTAAAATATGCAATCATGTTGTATCAATTTCAATATACGCAAGATAGTGGAATTATGTCAGGATATTAAAATCAAGCATCCATGGCTAGTTTAGTTGGTTAATGGAACCAAAAGGAAAGTAAAATAAAATTTGAGAAATGCCCTCTAAAATTGGTAGGACAAGCAATAAAGGAAAATTTAAACATTTTAATTGTTAGGCTCTTATGATATTTTTATTATTGGTATGGATTGGATAGAAAAACATTGGTTTATTTTAGATTATAAATACAAAACCATCAACTATGTTAATGAGGAGACCACCACTAGCGTCAAAGTGTTGCAATTGAATAATTGTTCTATGCCGAAAACTAGCTCGCATATATGGCCGAGTTGCATTCTTTAGAGGTGGGATATACCTTTAATGTTCATATGCAAGAGTATAAATTATTATGCATCGACGTTCTAAAGGAGGAATTTGATGGAACAGTTTCACTCCATAGTGGTAAGGTTGATTGTAAGCGAGTGAGGCTGACTGTGTGTGGGAGGAGTTGACTGTGGAGCCAACACTGGTATGGAGCTAAGCGCAGTGGACTGTGGACCATGCAACATATAATCCTTTTGATGAGAGAATGTCTACTTTGTTTGATAGGAGAAAGTCTGCTTCGTTTGATGAGAGATCAGGCGATGGTCAGCAAGTAGCTGGGGGAGATATTGAAACCATATAGAGCATATGGGAGTCGAAGCTATGAAACATAAGCAAGCATTTTAAGGGAAGCTAATAAAATACCTTGATGCTCTCACTGAATTCTTATGAAAATCAAGAAACAAGTTGTAGTATCTTACAAAACAGAGACTCAGAATCGTGAAAGAAATTGCTCAATGAGAAAATGGGGGTAGGGATGAGTCAATGTCAATATATAAGGAGTCGACTGTGTTAAAAAACACAGTGCACAATACAGTTCTTGTAATAACAATATGGAAGGGTAGTGTATGGTTCTACTGCAGAGTGATACACAACATTCAACACAATAGTGATACACATTCGCCAACATTCAACATCATTCAACATCATTCAACTCGGAGTCCTCAGCATTCAACAACATTCAAATATATTACCGCAATCCACTATATATGGGTGCTAATCATAGTATCATTAATGGTCAGTTAGTCATCAATGGATGCGAAAGGTTCGTAGAATCATTCAAAAGATCAATTACCATGGC
>APFE030297640.1:0-11807 GCA_000404065.3 Pinus taeda
TATGAATTATGATTATATATTGTAGTTAATGATATAACTCAATTTGATTTTTAAAACATATGGTAGGTTTTTCCCGTATATGAAAATATAAAACAACAAATGTAGAGGGCCATTCCATTTTATCTGCCTTTAACTATCTCCCGGAAACACGAGTACGAATGGTAGAGGGCCATTTCAAATATACGCAGGCTAGCCAATACCGGAGGGAGATAAAGGAGTAGGAATTGTAGAAGGCCATTTCAAACACAAGTGGACTACCGAAGCCCAGATAGAGACTTGATGGGGCGTTGAATCACCAAAGAAGGATTGAAGTATAACATAGAATCCCCAATTGACGCGAAAGAACTGAGCTAGATTGGATTATTATTAATCTAAAAGTTGAATAAACCGATGATAAGAAAGAAAAGAAAGAGTAACTACTCTTACAGAGTTGTATTAATAATTTGAAAATGTATATTATTAATTGGATAATTTAATAAAGCAGCCAGAAGGAAGAAGGAAGGGTAACGAAGACGAAGTTGGTTCAGTTAACTAAGTTGAGGTTGAGCTAATAAATTCTTTGGTCGGTTTAATTGACAAGTTAAAATTGTTTCAGGGTTTTATTTAGTTACAGATAAAAATGACAAGGGTTAAAGACCATGGATTAAAGTAGCACATAACACACAATATCTCTGCCATTAACTATCTGCTGAAAAATTAGCACGAATGATAGAAGGCGTAGCTAATACCAGAAGGATATAAATACCGGCGCGAGGGACTAGCCAATACCAGAATGATATAAGAACCATGTTTAAAGTAATGAAAGGGAGAGATACAGATACAGATACAGATGCAGGGCCATTTGTACATACCTAGAATTGGGATTCGATTTCATTTCTTTAAGCCAGGTAATTGGGATTAGCGAGGTAGGCTTATTTCATTCATTTCGCTGAGCAAAAATACAAGGTTATCAAATGGAATTATTTCTCACAGCAGAACAGAGATGAACAGAAACAGTGAAATTAAATAAAATCTGATCCCTACCATTTCTGAGAGATAATCCATCTCTGAGCCCAAAAACTGTTAAGCAACTCAACTTCCCTGCCCTTTTCTAGCCAGCTTCCTCCTGTATCCCACACAACCATGACCGACTCAAACACAAACTCCACAAAGACAAACCCAAACTCAAATCACACCGACAACTAAACACAAGAGCATAACCTGACCGGATATGGACAAAGGAGGAGGAAGATGCTAGCAAGATTATAAGACTTAACATGTATATATAGGTTTTCCCCAGCTCCCTTCAACGGCTAGAAGAGTTTTACCGCCTCTACTTTGGAATGGTTACATAAGTTCCCTGTTCTCTCTTCAATTGAATCGACGCCTTTGAAAATAGGTTGGTTTGATGCTTTTTTTTTGGTCCGGGTTCGGCGGATGCTTTGGTTTGTTTGGTTTTTTTCTTTGTGGTCTTCCTAACGCACATCTTGCCAATAGAGTTCCAATTCATGCTTTTACCGTGCTTTTTTGGTCCGGGTTCGGCGGATGCTTTTGATTGTTTCGTTATTTTTTGTGGTTCTTTCTAACACACATCTGGCCAATAGAGTTCTAATTCATGTTTCTACCATTTTTTTTATTACATTTGGTTGGTAACATTATTATGGATTTCTCGTTAATTCTTAGATTTCTTGTTAATTCTTGGTGGGCATTTTTACATTTTATTTATTTTTTAAGATGTTTGAAACAGGGTGTTGAAAGGCTTAATTACTCTAGAGTTTGCCCACATTTCATATTTTGTTATTTATTCTTAATTTTATTTCATAGTTATATAAAGTTTATGGATATTACTATTAATTTTTTTCTTTTAAATTGTAAAGCAATAGGTATGTAGCAGAAATTTCCAAAACTATTTTTTATTTAAAATGCTAGTTGAAGTATTTATTTTAAAATTAAAATGAACAACTATGTTACATTATTATTAGCTTAAGAAAACATTTTTCAATAATTATTGATTTACCTTATGATTTATAGAAAATTATGGTAAGAAATATCTTTGGATACAATGCTATTAGGTTGACACTTTGCAAGATTGAGGCATGATATATGTTATATGCCTCAATGAAAAATATAAATGTATAATTTACTTTACTACAATAACTTGGTAAACCATGGGCTACCCAAAGAGCCTAGAAATATTATTTTTATTTTATTTAAAAGTTTGTTGTGGCAAGCCATGAAATTGACCCTTGAGAAAAATTTTCATTTACCAAAACAGTTAGGCAATTACTCACCTCCCAAAGATAAATTCTTTGTTGGGAACAGAAAGGGAGGAGACTTTCAAAGGAAAAACCTGAGGTTACTGAAAAAAGAGAGACATAGAACATAGAGTTCCTACGCTCATTGGTCAGTGGAATTCCATTTGAAGCCTAAGTGCAACCAGTGGAATTTCATTTGAAGCCAAAGTGCTCAAGCTAATGCCTAGATTGTAGCTAGCTTGGACTAGGTGGTCTTGAGCAAACATGTGAAGGTTCTTGATTTGAAAAATGTTTTGGGAGCGAAAAGGATTGGGAGAGAAATAGAAGTGATTGCAATTCTCATTGGTCGGAACAAGAGATATTAATGTCTTTAATAAGTAATGTATAGAAATAACAAATGATTTTTTCGTAATTGTGGTGGTTACCATTATCTTGTTTGAATGAGTTCTATGAGAATTTAGAAGAGTTTGAGGTCCCGTCATGCCTTCCCTACAAAAAAGAGTAAATGAAGATACATGAAAACCCGCAAGTAAATGAACATACATGAAAACCCACAAGCTTGACAGTAATTTATGAGGTAGGAGGTTAATTCCAGGAAAAATTGGTTAGCAATAGCCTAGAACAGTCATGGCTTCCGTCCGCAAAAAGTAAATGAACATACATGAAAACTCGTGTGCAAACTTTACACCGGGCCGACAACTAGATTGCTTTTTGTTGAAATAAATTAATCATAACAGAGCTCAGCGTATATGATAAGTGTGACAGATATTTCAATAACCCAAAGTCATGGAAAGAAAAATCCTTAGTAAAATTATTATTGCCCAATTACTAAGAATTGTAGCGTGAGTTTATTTATTAAAAAGGAAAAAATAAATAAATAAATAAAAATAAGGTAATGAGGATTACAAATTTCACTCAAAAACATGCATCTGAACCCTAGTTATTAACAAGAAATGAAGAAAATGTAAATAAGGAAAAATGGCTTTATTAACAAATCATTTTCTTCCTATAATTACTAGTTTATTATTAGTCACACAAATTTAACTTATATTTGGAAAAGATTGATAATTACCAAAACCTAAAAGATTAATAAACTACAAAAAGTTATTTGCTACTATTTATTTACTACTTGTTATTTTATGGTAAATAGGGAAATAGTCCTATAATACTTGTTATTTTATGGGAAATAGGGAAAAAGACATACAGAGGAAAGCAAGTTGAACTTAATTACATGTATTTGATTAGAAAACTAAGCTCATAATAACTATTAAACTAGCTAATTGAAGAGACGCGAAACAAAAAATGAAAATTCTATTATTTAATTATTATACCCAACATTTATTTAAACACTCGGATTGAAAATATATATATAGATATATTACTGTAAAAGGACTCTATGATATTGCCGTCAACCCAAATTTTGCAGAGCCACTATACGAAAATTATTAATAAGCTTGGACTCGGTTTTTCAAAAGAAACTTCTATACAGAACTTGTATTCCACCCAAAAAAATGTCGGAAACAAAATAAAAAACAAGAAAAAAGACGAAAAAGGATATAGAAACGAACAAAATAAAAAATAAGAAAAAGGACGAAAAAGGATATAGAAACGGATGCCATTAAAATTTATCCCCTCGTAACCCTACGATTTATGTAAACACAACTCAAAATCCTTGGCTCCATAACTTTATGGCCATTGGCCGTAAATATGCGAAGGAAAACACTACTTTACATTTCAGTACCAAGAACAGTCAAGTGCCAAAACCTGGGTTCAGCTTGGGGCTGCAAACTCCACAAATTTGAAAACATTCTCCTACGGAATCAATCATTATAAGGAGAAAAATGACGCATTCCATAATTAGGAGGTGGCATCAAACCTGCATTAGTAAATACAGGAAGGGTTAAGCAAATTATACAAATGTTGGAAAATAAATGTGATTAAAAAGGAATTTTCCATATAATTCCATTAGTTAGTGAGAAGAATTACTAACACATTCTATGAATGGTTCGAAGAAGTAATCAAGTACAATATGTAAGCTTACCGGTACCAAACATTGGAGTGGATACCTTGATTGGTTCGCCTTCCAAAACTCTGAACTCCAAGGAAGGGAAAGCCCTTGTGTAAGTGCAGTTCGAAGAGGGTTGGTGTAATAGCGCTAATAAAGAGAAAATCGAGCCCAACAGTTCGAAAAGAGTTGATTTAATAGCCCTAATAAAGAGACAATCGAGCCAACAAATAAAATATCAGTTCAACTTCCCACAATTATTTTTGTAAGAAGAATCTTACCAAGAATAGCATGGAAACAAAGAGTTGTAGAGCAAGCTCCCTTGAATGCATAATTTTCAAATGGCCTGAGTAGCGCCGAAGTGAGAGAAAGATGTAGTTACCATTGTAACTCCTCTTCCCCACTTAATCATCTGATTCCAAGCCCTTGGTTGTTGATTGTCAGATTAGCTAATTTGTAGTAATGCTCACAATTAATTAAGAATATACTCCACATTGTGAATCATAAAAATGAAATCTCACTTGCAGAATGGAAATGAAAACAACTAATGCAAAATGGAAAAGAAAGAAAACTATATTACTTTTGCAGAAATGAAACTAATATCATAATGTCAGAGATAAGGAATGAAAGAAAGAAAATAGAAATCAAATATTACTCAGACACCTCCCCGACAATGGCGCCAAAAAGTGATGAGCGCCAGTATTACAGCAAGAATGTTGCAACTCCTGGGGCTAACAACTTTACTTTATCAACCCGGGGTTCGTACAAACTTGGAGTTGACAGTGCTGTATACACAAGTAAATGTGATGGGTCTTCTCTTTGTCACTGCTAAGTTGGAAATAGACCACTAAGGGTTTCCAAACCAAACTTCTATTGATTCAGAAGAGGCTTGATTACAAATGAGGGAAAGATAAATCTACACTAAGAGAAATCTTGCCTACTAGAGTAAGGGAAAAAACTGAAATCAAATGCTAAAACACACCATTCTTCTAATGAACTGCTAAGAGGTTTTGCTTCAAAAGAATGCTAAGTTAACATGTATACAATCCTATTGTACTAGGCATGCAAATTAAAACATCAAACATTCTATTGTTGTGTATGTAAATGAACAAAATAAATCTGCTTTTCTTTTTATTTTTTTTATGTGAAAGTGTGAAAGCTAACTTCTTTTGGTGATGTGGCAGGGGGCTTAGGGATGATGGTGAATGGTCAAAAGGCTTGGGATAAGAGTAGGGGTCCTTTTATATCTTCCTAGGGCATTTTTCCATAATTCGGCATCAAAACATGCCACTACAGGTCAGCGTACAAGATGTCCTAATGCGTTTTACATGATCTCCTAAATTCCTACAGGATCCCCTGTACTCCTACAGGATACAACTGAGAGCAAAAGGAAGTATTTTGAAGGTGATGGAAGGCTTAGGGAAGATGAATGGTGGATGAAATGAGGCAAGGGAGTGTCTAGGACTCCTACAGAGCTCAAAACCAGAGTTGGGAGAGGCTGGATTTGCTCAACAAGCTTGGAGAAGTACTTTTGTGAAGTGATGAAATTGTTGAGGGTTTTAGTGGAAGAAAGTGATGACCATGGATGGATGAAGTTGGAATGAGGTTGTTGAGCATGAAATCTCTTGGTACTTCTGAAACTCCTGCATTGAATCAACCATTGACATTTATCCAAAAATCATGTAAACAAGAAGGATTTGTATTAACTAAGGAAAACAAAATTTCATGAACTAGTTGCCTACTTCAAGTATGGGAAAAACTTGCAGAATAATATGAAACATTGATGAGATATAATGTAATACTGAAGATAGAAGAAATGATAACTAAATCCTATTCTTGCAAACTGATCAAATGTTGGCCTAAGTATTAGAAAACCCTAAATTCCATGAGAAATTAGAGTTTGTTCTTTTTGGGGTTGCATAGGAGATCTTTCCTCAAACCATGATCCCTGAAGGGAGGAGTGAGGAAAAATCCACCCGCTGACATCTTTTTGATGTTCTTTTATCTCTTCTAAGCTACTGCTGAAGTAAAGCACAAATGGAAACAAACTTAATCAAATCCACAACTACTTGCAATGAAATAATACTGAAGACAATTCAACCATTAATCTATGAAATCAATCTAAACATACAAATATAAGAAGAGGAGTCTATATTGCTTGGGTTTGGCCCTAACCCAAGAGCTTTAGCCCTATGAGTCAACTCAGAGTTGAATCAAGGAAATGCTCATTCTCAATATCAAAATAAAAAATTACATCACAATGTCTTCCACAAGTCGCGAACTCAAAAATGACTAGTGTTTTTACAAAAAAAAATTGAATCCTAATGAGGATTTAGGCCTCCTTATTTATACAATTGAATTCTCCAACAAATTCCTTAAATCTAGGGAGGCTCAAATCCCAAACTCGAGATAAACTAGCTCTTTAACTGCCACTTGCCCGACTGCATTTTGATCTCCATGACTTGTTTGCTTGCAACTCTGAGCGAGTGTGATTGATGGAGGAATATTCGAATGAGTGAGGAGTAAATGAGGAGTATCTACCTCCTACAACATCTCCTCCTTCTCTCATTTAATTTTCAACCCTTAATTAGCTAACATTTCCATGATTTTCTCTCAAAAACCTGCAATCAATGCACATTAGTCCACTAGGCATAATATCGCACTTTGACTCATCTCATAAAGCAAAATACAATCAAAATGTGTAAGAAGTTATAAAAAGAGTTGTTTTGAATAAGATAGGAGGTGTATTAAGGTCCATATAGTTACCCAATGATGAGGCTCATCAATTCGTTTAGTGTGGACTACATCTCCTCGTCATGTCTCCAAGAGAGTGGCCTCTTTATTATTCTCGCCAAAAATGAAATTACAATAAGAAAAAATTCCTCCAATATATTGCTACAAAATTGATCATTTGCTACTAAACTGACCTTTTTTGCTACCAAGGAGTTGTCTCTAAAAAGCCACCAAAAACCTTCATTGGCTGCTATAAAATCAAGCTCCAAAAACCACTTACATACAAAAATAAACAGACCAAATATAAGTCTTAAACACTCTTGGCACATCGAAACATTATATCCACAACAATATCACTTAATTTCAAATCTTTTGTGTTTATATTATGTTGGGGCTTCGCATCCCCAGGGTTGAGCTCGCAGAAATTGTAACCATGTAATGTATATGGTGTATGGTTTAATCCCATCGGTGTATTATAATAATAATGTTATATCTGAACGTTACATCAAACAATATCCCATAATAATAATATTCCATGCATGTGCATATTGTTAGATTTCCATCTAATTACAAACAAAATGTTATACATATTCATTTGAACCATTCCCAATAATAAACAATGTAACACAATTGTTTGGTTTCTGTGCACATTTTTTGTAATGACTACAAAATGTTATACATATTCAATTGAACCCTTTGCAATAATAAACAATGTAACACTATTGTTTGTTTCGTGTGCATATTTCTTCTAATGGCTACTCATATGGTTGTCTACACATATATATTAACACGAACCTAGTTCATATATTCTGTCAAGAATTCAATATTAATATATAATGAACCATTCTATAGCACAAATATAAAACCAATAGGTTTCACCACCCACATCATCATCCAATCATGCGGCTATGTAGTAATGTATGTGGCAGAGTTGTCAGCCTTCGGTAGTGAATATTTATGAGACTTTAGTTTGGAAGAGATGCCAAGGTTGGCAGGCGCCACCCACCCCTTTTTCATCATACATGACATTCAAAACATATACATATTATTTATTGTCTAGATATCTCACCTTCCATTCATGGCTCAATGGATAATTCGTTGAATTGTTGTTCCATAAGTTGTGGGTTTAAGCCCCATTAATGCCAACTATTTGACCAAATTAAGGCTTTCGGTGTTCTAAGGTGCCATGGGAAAGCCCCCCATTGGAGCACCTAATATTCCAACTAGGTTTCCATGCATTTCCAGTTGAACTTTCCTCATCAATTGTTGAATTGTCATCTCCACACTATGTCAAGTGTCAATTCTAGAATGTGCCACATCACCCTTTGACTTTAACTTTTTGCCCATTGCTCAAAATCCTATATTTCACATGTAAACTCCATTCAACACAATTCAAGTTGTATTGATATTACCTTATCAAGCTCTTCAATGAGGCAATATTTCCATTGGCTTTTTAGAACTTTGAATTTTATGCCTTTTAATTAGGATCCTCTTGAATCACCTATCAAATCTTAACCTAACCTACCTGACCTATCCTACTCTAGTATGTAGCTCTCTAGCCTAGCCTATGTTATCTTAACCTACTCTATCCTATCTTATCATACCCTACTCTAGTCTAGCTTGCTCTAGCCTACTCTTGCTTACCATATTCTAGCTTATTCTAGCTTAGTCTACCATAGTTTAACCTACTCTATAATAGCCTACCATAGAATACTCTAGCCTTCCAAGGCCTAACTTTTCGTATTCTAACCTATTGTAGCCTAGTGTCCTTTAGCCTTCTCTAACCTACTCTAAGTTATCCTATTCCAACTTACCCTAGCTTATCCTAGATTAGGCTACCCTATCTTACTCTAATCCTATGCTATCCAACCCTAGACAAGCCTAATACAGTTTATCGTAGCCTACCCCACTCTAAGCTACTCTAGCCTAACATATCCTACTCTAAGACTAGTGTAGTCTATTCTACTCTAGACTAACTTATCTAATCCAACCTAACTTAGCCTTGCCTTCCTTACTCTTTCTAACCATACTATATATCCTAGCCTATTCTAGCCTAGCCTAACTTACTTTAACCTAATGTAGCCTAGCTTACCTTAGCCTACTCTAGCCCAACCTACCCTAGCTTAGAATAACCTAACCTAGCCTACTCTAGCTAGCTCAGCCTAGCATAATCTACTATATCCTAGCCTACTCTAGCCTAACCTAGCCTATCTTACTCTAGCCTAGCCAAATACATCCTAGCCTACCCTACTCTAGCCTAAACGACGTTATCCTAACCTACTTTAGCTTATCATAGCTTAGCCTACACTCTAACCTATCATGACATAACCTACTCTAACCTAGCTTATTTTGGACTACTCTAGCCCAGACTAGCCTAGCTTACTCTACCCTAAGCATGGCCTACTCCATCCTACCCTAGCACAACCTAACATAACCTACTCTACTTTAGCCTAGCCTAGCTAACTCTATCCTAGCCTAGCCTAGCATAACCTAGCCTGACATAGCTTAGCCTGGCCTCGCCTAGCATAACCTACTCTAGCGTAGCCTAATCTAGCCTACCCAAGCCTACCCTAACCTACCTAGCCTAGCCTAGCCTACTGTGGTCTAGCTTACTCTAGCCTAACCTAGCTGAGCCTAACCTGGCCTAACCTATTCTAGCCTAGTCTACTCTAGCCTAGCCTACTCTTGTCTGGTCTAATCTAGCATAGCCTATCATTTCCTATTCTACCCTAATCTAGCCTAGCATAGCTTAGCCTGCTCTAGCCTGCTCTAGTCTAGCCAAGCCTAGCCTAGCCTAGCCCACCCTAACCTAGCCAAACATACTCTACCCTAGTCTATCATACGAGAGCCTAACCTAGCCTAGCCTACACTACCCTAGCCTAGCTAACCATAACCTAGCCTAGCCTACACTACACTAGCTAGCTAACCATAACCTAGCCTAGCCTGGCCTCACCTAGCATAAACTACTCTAGCATATCCTAATCTAGCGTACCCAAACCTACCCTAACCTATCTAGCCTACCCTAATTTAGCCTTAAATACTCTATCCTGGCCTAGCCTATCCTACCCTAGCCTAGCTTACTCTAGCCTAACCTAGTTGAGCCATCTGGCCTGACCTATTCTAGCCTAGCCTACTCTTGCCTAGTCTAATCTAGAATAGGCTTTTGTTGCCTATTCTACCCTAATCTACTATACAATAGCCTAGCTTTCTCTAGTCTACCCAATCCTAGCCTAGCATAGCCTAGCCTAACCTAGCCCAACCTACTCTACCCTACTCTAGCTTACAAGAGCCTAGCCTAACCTAGCCTAGCTTACCATAGCCTAGCCTAGCTTAGCCTATCGTGATTTGGCATAGCTAGCCTAGCTTAGCGTAATCTAGCATAGCCTAGCCTACTCTAACCCAACATACCCCACTTTATCCCAACCTGGCCTAACTGACTCTAGCATAGCCTACTCTCACCTAGATTATACTAGCCTACTTTAGCCTACACTACTCTAGCCTACCCTAGACTACCCTAACCTAACCTAGCCTAGCCTAGCTTATACTAGCCTACCCTAGTCTACCCTACTTTGGGCTACCCTAGCCTACGTAACCTAGTCTACTTAAGCCTAGCCTTCCCTACTCTATCCTACCAACCTAGCTTAGCTTAGCCTACTCTAGTCTACCCTACTCTAGGCTACCCTAGCCTTCCCTAACCTAGTCTACTTAAACCTAGCCTAGCCTACTCTAGGCTACCCTGCCATAGACTTCCTTAGCCTACTCTAGCCTGGCCTAGCCTATGCTACCCTACCATAGGTTAGCCAACTCTAGCCTACCCTAGCCTACCCTAGCTTAGCCTTCCTTATCTTAGCCTAGCCTAGTTTAGCCTGACCTCACCTAGTATAGCCTACCTAACATAGTCTAGCCAAGCCTACTCTACCATAGCCTAAGTTATGCTACCCTAGCATAACCTACCCTAATGTAGTCTATCCTAGCCTAGCCAAACCTACTCTAGCATAGCCTATCTTATCCTACTCTAGCATAACCTACCCTAGCATATTGTAGCCTAACCTAATGTAAACTACTCTACCCTAGCCTAGCAAATTTTAGCCTAGCCTAGACTGGCCTACTTTAGCTTAGCCTAGCCTATCCCAGCCTAGATTATACTAGCCTACTCTAGGCTACTCTAGCCTACCCTAACCTAGTCTACTTAAGCCTGCCCTTTCCTATTCTAGCCTACCAACCTAGCTTAGCCTAGCCTACTCTAATCTACACTACTCTAGCCTACCCTAGCCTACCCTAACCTCGCCTAGCCTAGCCTACTCTAACCTACCAACCTAGCCTAGGCTAACCTACCTTATACTAGACTACTCAAGTTTACCCTATTGTAGGCTACCCTACCCTAACCTAACCTAATCTACATAAACCTAACATAGCCTACTCTAGGCTACCTTCACATAGCATTCCTACGCTACCCTACCCTACCCTACCCAACCATAGGTTAGCCAACTCTAGCCTATCCTAGCCTAGCCTAGCTTAGCTTACTCTATTCTAGCCTAGCCTAGCCTAACCTAGTTTAGCTTGGCATCACCTAGCATAGCCTAATTAACATACTCTAGCCTAGCCTAGCCAAGCCTACTCTAGCATAGCCTACTCTAGGCTACCTTAGACTACCCTAACCTAGCCTAGCCTAACCTACTCTAACCTACCAACCTAGCCTAACCTGACCTGTCTTATACTAGCCTACTCTAGTTTAACCTACTACAGGCTACCCTAGGCTACCCTAACCTAGTCTACTTAAACCTAACCTAGCATACCCTAGGTTACCTTAACATCACCTTCCTTAGCCTACTCCA
>APFE030297653.1:810-31931 GCA_000404065.3 Pinus taeda
AAAAATTATTAAATATACAAGTAAAACAGTGATTTAAGGGTTAGAAAGAAATTATTATTATTATTATTATGCAAATTATCATAGATTGATTCCACGATTATTTTTCTTTTTAATTAAATTAAAATTATTAGAATATAACTAATCGCATGAACAAAATGTTATTAAAACCTCAAACTAAATCAACTACTCATCAAAGAACAAAGGCTATTAGATACAGGAAACAAGGGGAAATGTACCAGGAAGAAAACAAGAATAAGCTATAACCTAGGGGCGAGGGGGGCAGAGGGGAAGGGAACAAAATGACTAGGAAGGGAGGGTTGGGATCCAACAACTACTGGTCTTCCAGCCATCCTCTCTATTGAAATTGTTCGGCCTTTTTTCAATCTCAAGGGCCTCCCTAAATTTCCGGTGATGGAAATGTGAAACACTCTAGCCTCCTCAATACATAGACATGATGATTGGTTTTCTCCATCAGTTTTCTCCACATTAGTTTTGGTTAATTTTCTATTTTTTAATCTAGTTTGTTTTTTTGTTTTTTTTTCTAGTTTTTGTTAATACTTTTTAAAATTTTCATAATTTTGCCCATGGGACTTTGGATTGTCCTGATGATGGACCCCCTTTGGGGTTTGAAACGTCGACAGAATGAACACAAAACTGTGGATAATCCGGATCATACCACTGCAATGGGTGCACTGTTAAAGCACTCCTTGCGATAGGTCACTTTGGATTGATGGTGAATGGGTGCACTGTTAAGGCACTCCTTGCGATAAGTCACTGGTTCAAATCTTTTATGGGTGCCACTTTGGATTGATGGTGAATGGGTGCACTGTTAAGACACTCCTTGCGATAAGTCACTGGTTCAAATCTCTTATAAGTGCTTACCTACCGAAAACAAAACAAAACAAAAAATAATTAATTAATTAAAAAATAAAAATAAATTAAAATAAAATAAAAATAAAAAAAAAATATAAAAAAAATCATTAATTTTTACTTAATTTTTAGTTTTTTAAATTTAGTTTTTTTTTTCTTCCAATTTTTTATGGTTTACGATATTACAAAAAAAAAAAAAAAAAAAAAAAAAATGAAAATATATATTTTTTGCACAATTTTTGCACATAGAAATTCAGTTTTACTGGTATTTTAAAAAATGTTGAAAATTGACCCTAAAAAACCATCATTCCAGTATCAACACTTTTCATTTTCAAGGTGTTTTTTGCACAATTTTTGCACAAAAAATTCGTTTTCACTGCCATTTTTAAAACATGTTCAAAATTGAACCTAAAAAAAATCATCGTTTCAGTATACACACTTTTCATTTTTAATAGTGTTTTTCATATTTTTCAGGGTTTTTTTGCCAGTCCCTGTTTTGAGTTTCTAGTTCCCGTTTCAAAGTTCACAGTGTTCACATTAAAAACACACTTGACAATATTTAATTCACAAATATATTTCATATTGCTTCATAAGTATTTGAGAACCTTGAATACCAACATTAGGTGTTTTTAGTTTTTAAATGATCAAAGGCGTTGGACAAAGTTTTGAACATTGCACATCAAATCATCATAATATCAAAAAATAAAAATATTCGACATTTTCCCGAAACTTCAGTTAAAATTGCAAAAAATCAACAAAATAATAGAGTTGATGCACTTTGACCACGAAACAAGCGTTATCATCCTTGGTGGGGCAAGGGCTAACAAAACAAGCTCACGTAGATCCACCCTTACGAAGAATGTAGTTGGAAATGCAAAGCCTTATGAATTGAAGTTTATATTCCTTGCCCGGCACACATGTTCTCCCACACAACACTCCTTTCATATAATATTGGATACTAAGTTTTTGCTTAAAATTGAAATAATTTCATGTATGTCGAATAAAGTTCCGTCTACAAACCCATAGCTCATTATTAATTTATTCATACGTATTGTCATGTAGGAGAGAGGTGTGCAGGAGGAGGACGTAAACATTGCGGAAAAAAGTTTTTATTCTTTGCTCTACACAACCATTCTCTAGTGCAACACTACTTCGCATTCATTAAAAATACACTTAAATTAATATTACATAATGAAATTGGTTAAAATTGCAAAAACCCAGAAAAATAATAGAGATTAAATGCACTTTGACTATCAAGCGAGTGCTAAAACGAGCCCGCATCAATCTACCCTTAAGAAGAAATATAGTGGAAAATGTAAAACATTATGAATTAAAGTTTATATTCCTTGCTCCACACACCGTTCTTCCACACAACATTTCTTTCATTTAATATTGGATACTAAGTTTTTGGATAAAGTTTAAAGAATTTCATGTCTGCATAATAAGGTTCCATGTGCACCCTCATTGCTCATTATTAATTGATTCATATGTATTGTCGTGCGGTATAGAGGTGTGCGAAAGGAAGACCAAAACATTGTGGAAAAACGTTTTTGTTCCTTGCTTCGTATCATTTACTTTTGGATGCTAAGTTTACGTTTGAAGTTTAAATAATTTCAATTCTTTGGAATAAGGTTCCCTCTACACCCTCGTTTCTCATTATTAATTGATTCATATCTATTATCGTGCAGGAGAGAGTTGTGAAGGAAGATCGAAACACTACAAAAGAAGGTTTTTGTTCCTTGCTCCACACACTCATTCTCCTATGCAATACTACTTTTCACGCGTTAAAAAACACTTAATTTAATATTGCATTATAATAACTAGTAGGGACTAATAAAACAAACCCACTATGATTTTCCCTTAAGAGGAAATGTAGATGTAAATACAAAACATTATGAATTAACGTTTTATGTTCCATACTCTGCACACCCACTCTCTCGAACAACACTATTTTACACGCATTAAAAAGACACTTAATTTAATATTGCATAATAATAAGTATTTAATCCACAAATGTGAAATCACAAATGCAAATGGTATTCGGAATCCTTAAATAGCAAGATTCTTTGTTTCTAATTTTTAAACCGTTGTTTCTAGTTTTGAAAATCACACATCCCAGGTCGATCCACCCTTAAGATAAAATGTATACGAAGATGCAATACTTGGTTGTTTCGAGTTTTGAAACACATATCCCATGTCGATCCAACCTTAAGGTAAAATATATACAAAGATGCATAGTTGGTTGTTTCTAGTTTTTGAAAATCACACATACCATGTCGATCCACCCTTAAGATAAAATGTATTTGGAGATGCAATACTTGGTTACGGTTATGTTTATATAGAATATTTAGTTAATTTTGCATGCTTTATTTGTATCCTTGAGCTTCCCTAGGGAATCTCCTAGAGAACTTTTCTCTAGTTAATTTGTCCCTGCTTAAATGATAGCTCGGGTTAGCAAATGAAAACCTAGTTAATTTGTCCCTACTTAAATGATATCTAGGGTTAGCCAATGAAAACATAGGGCTTTCCCCTTACTCCTTTCAAGGATTTGATAATTTTGTGGTTTAGTTCCCGTAAGACTCCATCATCCAAGTAGATAGAAGGCACTAGCATAAATATTGATGGTCAAACATCACAAAATCTTATCTTTTACCTTCCTAAAATTTTGACCTTTCAAGGCAAGTTGCTAGGGCTAGGGTTCAAAATTCAACTAGGGCATGAGTGTCGGGGTTGTTGAAAGTCATTTTACTTTGCTAAGCCTTAAAACACCAAAATCTAGCAATTTGCATGGTTGGAAGTCCCTCCTCAAGGTTGATGTCATCGATTCTAGGCAATTCTAATTGTGGAAAAAACCCTAATTTTGTAATAAGGCATCAACTTGTGGTCAATTGAAGATTGATGGATCCTTTATATCCTTATAACAAACATTTTCTCTCTCCTTATATTCTTAGTTGTGCTACTTTTGGATCATATACTAAAAACCCTAGGATACAAGTCGTTTATATGCTACTTCTTAGGTATGTTATTCCTTGTCTAGTGAAATTGAACCTTGTCCATAGCCTAAGTAGCTTGGGTAAGCCTATTCAATTGTCACTTTTGAACCCTATAGCAAGAATATCCTTAGTTGACCTAAATTGGGAAGCCTCCCTTGTAGTGAAACTCCACTAAAGAGCAGGTGGTGGATCGATGAGGTAACAATGGTATCCATCTCATTGTTATCTTGATCTGGGTTTCGCATGGTATCCATCTCATTGTTATCTTGAACCCTATAGCAAGAATATCCTTAGTTGACCTAAATTGGGAAGCCTCCCTTGTAGTGAAACTCCACTAAAGAGCAGGTGGTGGATCGATGAGGTAACAATGGTATCCATCTCATTGTTATCTTGATCTGGGTTTCGCATGGTATCCATCTCATTGTTATCTTGATCTGGGTTTCGCCTTGTGAGGCATCTCACAAGACCTCACAAGGCTTGCTAGATTTTGAGGCAACAATCTCTAGCTCAAATTAAATGCTTCAACATTTGACCTCCCACACCTATCAAGTAGTCCACTACTCCACAAGGTTGTAACATCTCAGAAGGATTTTTCTCTCGCATTATGCTCAAATTCGCAGTTTAGAATACATATGTGGTTCTGATTCATTAAACAAGTTACTCAATTCACATGGACAATACTCTGTAAGTTGCATAACACCAGTGTCTCTCACTACTCGCATGCTCGCGCTCCTAGCACGAGAATTCAAGTGGTCCCTCATCATGGGAAGTGATCAACTTAGAAGATTCCAGGTACACATAACCCATACCTTTAGAGCAATTCGATACCACTACTCTCCATTCATTTCTAATAACTGCTGGTTGTTGGGTGATCCGACCACAATTAGAAATCAAAACATTTAATTCAAATAAGAAAACTTCTCAAAATCTTGTCCTTCCAATATTGGAATCCATGTTGAGTTTTTTCTTATTCAATTTTTGACAACATATTAAATAAAAACAGGTATCATGTCAATAAAGGTTGTCAAGATGTTCATGCTGGCTATTTCAATATTATAAACCTCAATACAACTACAAAACTTGACAGTTTAAATAATCCGATTTCTAGTGATGCCAAGACAAATAAGCTTTTTTTAGTTTAGAGATCCCAAGGATACAATTAAAACCATGTAAGCAAAGATCACAGTTTTTATCAGCTCAAGGAAAAAGAGAGAATTCCAACACGGTCTCTTTCTGAGCTGTAAGTCTCAAATTTCCCACTCTCCATTTTATATATTCGGTAGTAGTGATATAATCTTTGTATACATAGAATAGTCTTGTAGCATTTACTACGCCTGCCTAGACTGGAAAATGCACTTTTACAGACGTGAGAGATCGGACCTATTTTATCCTTGCCTCCAGATAAACTACATTAACTACTTTCAAATGGATTTAACTTGAGCCTACAACCAGCAAAAATCTGTAAAATAGATCACAGGCAAATAGCCAACTCAATAAACGAAAGCTACTCTGGCTTCACAATAATGCTCCACAAAATTCATAATTGTTTAAAACGTAAATTGATTGAATGACTTCAAAGTGACCCTAAGGCCACGCACATGCAGTTACATATAAACATACAGCTTTGACATTTATAACATGTAGAATAATCAGCCGCTGTCAGTGGCTTCATCCATAAGACGTCAATGGCCTTAAGGCATCAACCCAAATCAGGGAAATCATACGCAAATGCACTGCTAAATTAAAATTCCTATATTTGGGGAGTGGCAGCAATGCAGAAGCTTTTCAAATGGGATGCTGATGAATGATGTAAGTAGAAGCATCCGTTATCCAACATACCCAATGGAATTTTCAAAAAATTTAAACAGTATCTTATCAAGAAATAGTGCAAATTACGGCACCGCCACCACGCAAAACTTGCCGGTATGATTGGTGATATGTCATGTAAGCTGTACATTCTCCTATAATGCCTCGAAAATGTCATCCACAAATTTGCAGCAGTTGATTTGACTGCCCTCCCTCACGAGAGATTTCAGCATCTGATTTGCCACTTCAGGTTTTATGATGATCATCATCTAGAAGAAGGGGTTTGTTATATGAACCTTCCTCGTCTACACTACCGCTATATGATTTCGCTTGCCATAATTTATCAACCTCCTCGAAGCTTAAGCCTTTCGTCTCAGGAACAAAAGCAAGGACAAAAAGGAATGCAGCCACAGCAATAGCAGAGAATACTAAAAATGTTTTGGATGTTCCCAACACATCAATTAAAGATAGGAAGCTCTCTGAAACAATCAGATTAGATATCCAGCATACTGTTGCAGCAATGCCTCCACACATACTTCTATATTTTGAAGGATAAATTTCGGAATTGATCGTCCATGGAACTGGTCCCATGCCAGGAGAAAAGAAAGCTATATACATAACCAAGCCAAGAACAGCAAGCCAACCATAGCTACTTGGACACACATCACTGTACCAAGTGCCAGAATGCTGGGAACAGTACTGCTCGGATGTTGTGTTTGCAAGAAAGCAACTTCCAGGAAGCATCTGCACAATCAATGATAAAATATTGTAATGGATTAATAAAAGTTTACATACCAAGCCAGGCAATCCAAGTCAATGACATCGATCTTTCAGTAAGTTTATCTCAGACAAAATTCTGATCTCGAAACCTTTTCAGGTGCTTAGTTTTGTTGTCTGTTAACAGAGTTACAGAGTGAATAAAATCCATTTCCATCTGGAATGCATATAACATTGAGAAAGGAACATGGGGTGTGTCCTTACCTTATTTCCAGAGGCTGCACAAAAGCCACAGCCAGCAGTTAAGCAACCATTGCAGTTCCAAAGAGGTCGACTAAAGTCAAGGATTGCTGGACAAGCATAACCTGCTTTTAGTGTCTGTTGTATGTCAACAGTGGGCACATCAACAGAAGTCAAGTAAAATGATCCAGATAGAATGGCTAGTGACAGAAAAACGCCGATTAAGCTCATCAGTAGTAGCAGTCTTCTTCCACACCGATCTATTAGGAATATGCCAAGAATTGTGCCAAATGCATTCATTGCCGCAACAAATAAGGAAAGTACTAAAGCTATTTTATTTGAAACAAAGCCCGCCAGCTCCACAATAGTAGGACTGTAATACATTACAGTATTAATACCCGTAAACTGTTGAAATGCCTGCAAGTGAATTACGGTAAAAATATAAGTCACAAAGAATAGAAAGAAGAAGAAACAGCACAGAACAAGGTGAATGGCTCACGGTAAACATTGCTGCAAGCCTTAGGAGCTAGATCTAAATCAAAAAACAAAATACGAAGCTAATATCCTAGCAATATGGAGGTCAGGGACAAAAAAAACCGGTATAAGTATTCCTTCAAGAGACATAAAACGAAGAAACTGTATTCTCAGAACTAAATAAATTTCCATGGAAGGGAAGACACGGATTCTGCATCAAACCAAGAGGGTGCTCTAGAGAGAGTAACCACCCTAGGGGCGATTCTGATATCCTGCAAAATAGGGCTGAAGGCTGAAAGGTTCTCACTGGATCACAACATCCTTTAAAAAATTTCCTTGGGTCAAAAATTCCAGTTAACCAACATTTACACCCCAAATAATTGGGGTAAAAGAAAAGCTGCTAGGAATCATTCCAGATCCTAAAGGAATCCATCCCCCAGAAAACCATACCTTGGCAAGTGACTCCAACAGGACCACAAAGAGAAAAATGATGGTATATATAAGATACCCTGCAGAGTATAAGTAAAAGACCTAATCTGGACCTATTTTATGTCAAACCTGCAAACAGGAAATTCACCTGGAACAGCACAAGAATTGGCCCAGGATTCATTGCAGAAAGAATTTCCCAAATGCTGTTGTGGAAAAAACGGTTGGCTAAAAACAGAAATATCTTCCAAGAGAAGCAAATCTGTCCAGCTAAAATAGCATCAACAGCTATGGCATTACTATAGTCTGAATACAGACTGTAGAGAGAAAAGGTTGGCAACTCCCTTAGAGGTTAGGAAAGAAAACTGGCTACATTCGTTGAACCTTTGGGATCAGAGTAATGTTCAGAAGCCAGCCCCAGAAATGCCCAAACGAGGAGGCTGGCACCCCACAGATCGAGAAATTAGAAACTGAATATGCATAAAAACACTTCATTTTATTCTTCAATATAACAAAGGGGAATACATGAGCTGCAGGAGCAGGTTGTGCCATCATGACCCAGGAGGCTAAACCATTAAAAAAAAAGAGAATTCTCATGGGATTTAGGAACAGCTACGAACAACAAAGCAGAAGCATTGGCAGCACTTCAAGGGCTAAGAATTCTGAGCACACTAACCACAGGAAAGATTACCTCCATAGGAGTGTAGAATTCTCATAGGGTTCAGGAACAGCTACGAACAACAAAGCAGAAGCATTAGCAGCATTTAATTGCTAGTATTTCTGGGCACACTAAGCCCCAGGAAATATTACCTCCATAGGAGAGTCAAATATGATCTTCTTAATACTGGCAAGACAAGCTCAGATACACTTAGAAACTATTTAGTCACCTACAAGTCCTGAGAACCCATAGCACAGAAGTGGATGCCGCAGCAAATCTGGAATCAGCATTGGATATGGAAGAACTGAGGGTGCTAGAAGAAGATTGGACAAACGTTCTGCAGCCAACTCTAAATCAAAAATGCATGAAATTCCCCAAGAAGCTTGAGGCTGGGACCCGCAAATTGCAACAAAGTGAGTAGCAGAAAAACAGGATAGCTGCAGCCAAGGAGAAATTGGGCTGTTGAGGAGTTGAACAAATCCCTGATAGACCAGATTAGCGAGATCAAAGAGGGCCATGATCACCCCCCACAGAACAGAGAGAGCAGAGTGAGCAGCAAATGGAAAAGCCACCAGCCAAGAAAGCATGATGGTTAATCATCAGACAAATCAACAAGCCGGTCATTTCTGACAGCTAAGTTGCTTTCTATTTTAGCAAATGCTGGGCTTTTGTATAAGGCTCTGCCTTCAGTTTGTCTATATCTTCATCTACAGGAATGATATAGAAATGGGTTATGATTCCCATCTTGTACTTCGCAGTAAGGACTTGGCTGCTTTAAATATTCTGAATCCAGTTCAGTTATTGTTTATTATGAGCATAGCAAGAAGATGGCCTATGGGTATAAGCCCCGGGGGGAGGTGGGGTAACTACATGATTTTTCCTGCTGTGAATACAACACTTGTCACTGTTAGAATATAAAGTATATCAGTGACTCAGCATCCATTAATGATGCATGCCATGATCAAAATAATAAATAAATAAAACTACAAGGCACATCAACTATTCTCGAAGAATAAGATACAAAGACTTTGTAGCTGTATACCTGAAGACCCACTCCAGTAAATAAAGCACGTCTCACTTCTTTGGACTTGAACAGGTCTAGGTATGATAGATTTCCACTGGAATCCCTATTGTTAAGATCTTCTTCAACAGCAGCTGATAGCTGTTCAACCTCACTGGCCAGACGATCAGAGTCATATATCTTTTCTAGAACTGCAACACCCTCAACTTGATTGTTCTGTGTTGAAAAAAACATGAATCAGTTGCAGGCCCATTCTAAAGAAACGTCTTTACATTTGATTAAAAACGGAAATTGTATGTAGACTAGCTAAACCTGCATAAAGAGCCAACGTGGAGATTCTGGCAAGAACAACATCAATACAAGTTGCAATAGGGCTGGTATCCCTGCTGCACCTAGCATCCAGCGCCATGTCCCTGGCACCTACAAAGCAAACAAGCATATTCAAGTGATTGAAGTATCCTCCGATAAACACCACTTTTACTCTGAAAAACATGCAAGCAACAACGTATCCTTTAAATAAAAACTGAGAAAATGCAGCAACTTTGCATAGAATTCAGGCTAGGCAGATTATGTGGTATAGAAATCTTTCAGCAGCCAGCAGAGAAATGCAGACTTTGAGCTGAATATTTGATACAGAATTCGTTGGATATATTACAGGGATACCCACTAATTCTCAAGGCACTCGTTTCATTCTACTTTGTGCAGCCAATGACAAATCAATAGACAAGTTGACAAACAATAACAAGGCTTCTTACCTCAGTAAATGCTAGATTCACAAGATATGATAGGAACTGACCCCCAGTAGTCATGAGTGTATTTGTGCTCACTAGTGCTCCCCTTATTTCAGAAGGTGAAGCTTCTGCAATATAAATAGGAGAAGTAATTGATGCAATACCAACACCTAGTCCCACCAACAGCCTGCCAACTATGAGAATATATGGATCTGGAGCAGAAGCCATGGCAATTGCTCCAACAATAAAAAATAAATCAGCTATAACTATTGCCAGCTTGCGTCCACAGGAATCACTAATCCATCCACTTATTGCTGCTCCAATTATAGCACCCACAATTGCCATGCTAACAATAGTTTCCTGTTGAAATCCAAGGCAATGGGTTGTAAACAGCCAGATGAGAAGAAAAGAAATGTTCAAAGATGAGAAAGAAAGAGGAATTATTAATTATAAAAGCCCATATGTAAGCTGAAATTGAGTTTGAAGATACCTGTAAAAAGGTGCTCTTTTGCACAGAAGGAAAGTCATCACGAATGTAGAGAAGAGCACCTGATATGACACCTGCATATATGTCATTCCCACCATTAGTCACCTTGTCTCAGCCTGACTGCGACACCCAAGCACATATACACTTGACAAGACCAAGATAACATAAACAGAGCCTAACTAAAATGGGGACTAGCAGAATCTACAATATAACATTGTAGAATCTTGAAATGAATGATCAAGTAAAACTAACTAGCAGACCAGAGATTATAAATCAGAAAATCAATTATAATAGTTATATTCAGTTATAAATGCCAATCTAGGTTGCAAATCTGCCTGATGACAAGACAACTAAAAATGGAGTTACAAAAATGAATAATACGAATACCTAAAGGAAGCAATTCTAACATTATTGAAAACTTTGAAAAGAATACAATCTGCAACTGTTGATACCAGGATAATAATTAATAAATTATACTGTCTGTTATAACTGTAAAACAGGATAATAATTAATAAATTATAAAAATGTCTGTTATAAATGTAAACCAGGATAATAATATTAATTAATAAATTACACCATGGCTGTTATAAATGTAAAACAGGATAATAATTAATGAAGTATACCATGTCTGTTTTGCAAAGAGCTTCTGTATTGACTAATTTATTTTACTGGGGGTTTTTATACTCTGTTGCCTAACTATTTCCCTGTGGGTTTTTACCTAAGTCACCGGGTTCGGCAAATTTAATCCTTCGAATTCGAAATTTGCCGAACCTCAAAACAATTTGAACAAATTTGTTTATGTTCGCCTAACTTTATGCCAAACACGAACTTTATGCCGAACACGAACACGAACAAATTTGTGATGAAATTCGCCAAAAATTCGTTGAAGTTCATTTTGGGGTTTTGTGGTTTGACATTTTTCCATCATTTATAATTAAAAAAATGGTACGTTTGGCAACCCTAGTGAACTTGAGGCTAAAAGTTGGTGCCACGCAAAAATCTACCTCACTCACAGTCACAGTCGCTCACTCCACTACCAATCGGTGAGATAATTGGGCCTTTGGGAGTTGGATGACTAGCCACCTGGAAGTTAGATAACTAGGCCACTGGGCCAATGGGGCATTTGAAATTATTGAAAAAACGAGAAAGGTTTTTGATCTGACTGACAGACTTTTCTAATGGGAACAATAATAAATCTTCTTCAAGTAATGTTTCTGTCAACCAACCCATTGAGAGGGTTGAATCATCGGGATGAATAATGAATTTTTGTCTAGTTCAGTTAATAGAATTCACTAACTAAAACAACAATTATATTTTTGTCAATTTATAGTTCTGTTAATCAGCATATAATTTTATTGTGATGTATTGTCAGCGGAATAATTTGTAATTGTCTGTATGGATTTAGTGAAAGTTAATGGTGATTTTTTGCTTTTTATGGGGTAATCTACATGATTTATTTGTGAAGAACTGTGGCTAAATGTATTTTTCAGCCTGCTTAAATTTAAATTTTATATAATATTTCAAATTTTATATGTTGAATTTTATGCCGAATTTTATCAGCAAAATTTTAGGTGCCGAACTTTATTCAATTTTCAAGGTTGCCGAACTTGAACACGAACACGAACACGAATGCGGTGACTTAGTTTTTTACACACAATTTTGTGTTACAAAGATAAAGCATAAAAACTATTTATGTACAAAACAGACATAGAAACATACAACCCTTGCTGAGAAGTAAACAGTGAAGAGAAGGCACTTCATAAAAAGATTTGCAAATAGAACCTTCATTCTGGATATTATTTAATGCAAATATACATAAAATTAAAACCAAAGCCCAAGAACGTGTTATCCTCGTCTCTTATCAATAAAGGCCTACAATGTAGGATTTACAAACATCAGTTGTTTAATATACTCAACAATGGTATTTGATCTCATAAAAGCATTTTGTTTGACAGATGCTTCTCGTATCACAATTCAACAAGCATGCACCTCCCCAATCTGGGAGAATATTCAATGAAGCTAAACCAGCTTACTACATTCAACTTGGCATACTTTGTCTAAGATGCCCCAAAGGAAATAAACAGCCCTCTTTCACAGTAAGTTAGTAACACCACCCACAAGGGCCAAACATATGAGTTGGGAGATTTGAACGTTGGTGTGGCAAATATTACCACCCCCATTTTATGAACCAATCAAGCCCCCATTGACATGTCTTTTTGGAAGTCCTCTGCTGTTTCTCCGAGACATTTTTGTTTTTCAATATCTATTTAATATTTATTTTTTTAAATGAGGCCTGCCTAATTATTTAAAATGTATTTAATTGTGCTGGACTTTTCCCAAGGTTCTCCCATTTCCAAGTTATACTCCTTACACTTTGGCTTTGGTCCATGTCATGCAAGGCTATTAGCAGAAGCTTTACTTGCAAGGGCATTTTTAATTCCTGACAATCATGCATACAATTATATAAATAAGTGAAAGGATAGTTATTGAATGGGATGGAAAGCAACAACTTTGCCGGAAGGTACTATAAAAAATAGCCAACACTTAAAGGCCTTTCACTCATTTTAGGGAAGAAATTTACCAGTAAACCTCAGATAAAAACTTGGAATTAGTTAAATCTTAAATCTATTCACTTTCTACATATGAACATTGACACAGTCAATTTTTTTACCACAAAGCTAAGTCATTTATCATATTTACCTTCATTGTTTTACTGCAACTGTATTAATCCTCAATGTAGCTAGAATACTCTTCCTATCCTTCAGCAGGTATTTGTTCATACAATCAAATTAAACATACAAGGAACAAAATCCATTACAGCAAAACATCTTCCTCCTGGTGATGATCTGGTTTACAGAGAACAACACAACAAGCTATACAAAAACCAAGCAACCCAATGACAGCTCTGTAATTCATTCTACAACACAGAATGTAGGTAATCTTTCATAACCCTTCATAGGCTCACACAAGCTCAAATTTACTTAATATTCACTTTCTTGTTTTAAGCTGGATTGCAAGGTTCAAATTTCAAATATCAGCAAAACACCTTCCTCCTGGTGATGATCTGGTTTACAGAGACCAACGCATCAAGCTATACAAAAACCAAGCAACCCAATGACAGCTCTGTAATTCATTCTACAACACAGAATGTAGGTAATCTTTTATACCCTTCATAGGCTCACACAAGCTCAAATTTACTTAATATTCACTTTCTTGTTTTAAGCTGGATTGCAAGGTTCAAATTTCAAATATCAGCAAAACACCTTCCTCCTGGTGATGATCTGGCCCAGAGGGATCAATCATCAAAACATCAAGCTATACAAAAACCAAACAATCCAGATGACAGCTCTGTAATTCATTCTACAATGTACACAGAATGTAGGCAATTTTTCATACCCTTCATAGACTCACATACACTTAAATTTACATAGATATTCACTTTCTAGTTTTAAGCTGTATAGCAAGGTTTAAATTTCAAACATATGATTACATCAACTATTACATTTTGCTCTTTATCATAGACATAACCTAGACATTCATATCATAGGCTAGAACCTAAAATATTTACTAGCAGTTAATCCCTGTAGCAATTCAGCCAAACCTACTCGGAGATGTTACCAGCAGACATGATTATGGGACTGCCTCTCCATCAAGGCGTAGGCCCCATTCTGCAATAATGTTTGCCTGGACAGCAAAGATGACATGAGAAAACTCTTTTTTGATTGTCAAGAACTTGCATGGCACAAAATAGACAGAAGTTAATAAGTGACTATAAAACTAATTAAAACAAGAAAAATTGTTAGCAAAACCTGAGAAAGGCGAAGTGGTTTTTTACCATATCATCACCGTAGAAGTTTGTAGCCAACTCTGCAGCTTCAAGCACAAGGCATGCAAGGACCTTTCTATCATCAACTCAATCCATTAGGCTAGGGTAAATTCATTTCCAAAATATTAGGTGTTTTCATTACTCAAAATGTTCTGGCTTTTACATTCAAGAATAGAGACACTAATCCTAACTAACTTGCGAGAGAATTTCCATGTATAATGCTATATTATGCTACGCACCACGGTGATTTACACAGCTATCTAGTACCACAAAATATTGGGAATATAATATTATTAGAAAAAAGAATAATGAAAGGTTGAATACCTGAGACCCCATTCATCTTTCAGCAGATGGCTTGCATGTGATCACAGACGAGATTAAGTTAAATGTTAAACACCAAACCCCTTTAAAAGCACAGAATTTTGCATCTCAAGAATTTTCTATTTCTTTTAGGCAGTTCTGGTCCCTGGAAGCCACCAGCCATAACCTTCCTTGAAGAGTGACGCAGGTTATTTCAATAAAAGATTTAAATAGAACATCAAATTTGCCAGTCATCTTTTACGATCATTAATTAGAGAGCCAACTTTGAAACAAAGAGACTATTGATGGAAGATTACTAAAATAGTACCAAAAGGATTCCTCCCAAGACTGGAGTTGACAGATGGGTGTCATTTTGTTGCAAAATATTTCATGCTAGTGATCAAAGTTTAAGAAACAGCTCCCTTTGTTTATGGCCCATCCACCAAGCTAAGTTCACTGGTAATCAGATTCAACTATTTAACCCATATCTTCTCCATTTTCATTAAGAAGGTTCTTGCTTCTATTTACATACTTCAAATTTAAGCAAATATACTACTTAATTATCTATCACAGAAGTGATGTTATTTTTGTCAATATGGAACATCTTGAGAATAAATTTGAATGCTCAGTTGATGGATTTTTGGTTATTTCAGAAATTCTCGATGCGGAATCTCTACCAGAGGTGTTCAGGATGATGTACTGAGATCATCCATGGTATAATTAGGACTTTGAGATAAATCTATTGTGGTAATTCCAAGACTAGAAATGCAAGATCATGTTATGAAGAGTGGACCGGTTCTGGTTTTTGTTTTTTGATATGACTCAAAATGGTCAGCAGCTATAGATCCTGACTGTAATTCCAGAACAGGTTTTAGCTCTCAGACATTTTTTGTATAATTTGATCTTATGAAATATGAATAGCAATTATAGCAGTATACAGTTTTTTCCGAGGGGAAAAAAAACAAAATGAATGCTTGGTTAGATTTGCTCATATCTAAAGGAAGGAAGCACAAATTTTCAACCTACATTATGATAAAGTACATCAACTTAATGAATTAAGATCTTCATGCTCTCATAGACGGGATATGACTTATACAATATGGAAGACCTATAGCAATACAATCTTCTCATCAAAGATTTGATGCTTGAATGCAGACAAAGGGGATGCTTGAGTGTAGACAATAGCCATAAGCCAGCATGCATTGCAGCAAAAGATAATAGCAGCTCACAAGAAACTCTGACAGATATAAGAGAAAGTTATCTGAACAATATGAGCGAGGGACCCGAGTTCAGATACAGGTTAAAAACTTAAAGCTTCCTAATTTCCAGGTCACTCCTAAATTATTGCTAGGGCTGACCCCCACCTATAGATGAGATAAACTGTCTCACACTATCCATCACATGCTCCTTTTGTTTGATAAGAGAGATCTCAGTATGAATTGGTGGACTGCATTTCATTTTAGTTTTTGTAGTTCTTATCTAGTTTAAGTAGTCTTAACAAACCAAACATAATGCCCTTGCAAATTACAAGCTAATACATTAACCATGATGTACTAAAAGTATCACAAATCCTCACCACACATTATTATGATAATGCTAAGAGATAACCAATACCCTTGCCTGGACCTAGAGAATTGCCGACCCTTATAACACATACTGTTATATTTCATTTAAATGCTAGCAGCATTCATTCCACTTTAAATCCTCCAATTATTTTCTCAACTAAGGTAGCAGGAGTTGAATTGCTGCAAAATAAATTTTACATTTAAGCAAAAAAACTTTAAATGTTTACAAAAAAAACTTTACATGTTTGTGGCCAGATCCGTCAATGGGTCTAGCCCAAGTGGTTGTGGGATGGAGTATTATACTATTATCCACCCCACCCAGCGTCTATTCCTATTAGTTACATGTTGGGATCTTATATTGTTGTAATGGCTTTGAGCCCTGTTGTTGATCGGACTTGTTCCTTAGAGTTCACTGTGGGTACCATCCTCAAAATGAAGGGAAGCCCTCGGTGGTTTTCCACAGGCAGTATAACCTGAGAAAAAAATTATTTGTGGCCAGTTCTAGTTGCATTTCTTTTAGATGCTTGCGTTCATTCCACTTTATATCCTCCAGAAAGTTCCAATCCTTGCTCAACTAAGCTGGAGGTAGTTGAATTGCTGCAAAGAACCTCAACGTGTTTGTGGCCAGTTCTAGTTGTATTTCTTTTAGATAATAGAATTCATTCAACTTTAAATTTTCCAAACAAATTCCAATTATTTGCTCAACAAAGGTAGGATTTATATACAGCTCCTTTTGTGTCCTTCCAAGGGATGATTTAAAATCCTTGTGGTTTTTCTCCTCACAAGTCCCGCATCCCTCACTTTCCCTCGATCAAGATTTTCTTCTGTGTAGGGCTAAAAAGCACATCCAAGCTGATTGATATGTAGATTTTCATCCCTATAATTTTTTAATATGTAAATTGGATAACCTCCAAATTCAAAGGATAGCAACCTCTACTGTATTTTCTTAGAGGATGTTTGCTTGAAAAGACATTTAGTGAACTCTGGGACTTAATTTCCATCTTGATGTTCTTGCCAATTTGATTCATGTTCTTCAGCTTGTAGAAAATTTTCAAAAGAAGACCTTTTACAAAACCTTCAGGAAAAAAGGCTGGGAATAACAGTTTCACCTTGCACTTTTTTTCTGGGTGATAAATAGAGCAGTAATATCGCATTTAAAAAGCAGCAGTCCAAGTTCAGTTTTACAATGTCAGTCAGAATCTAGATGCTGCCAAGATTTACCTAGACCTTACTGCATGTAATTGAAATTCTCATCTAATTTATGAAGCAGAGATCTTGCTTAGATCTTTGATTCAGACATGCCAGGGGAACACTACTTTTGTGACTTCAACTGTTTGGAAGCAAGGGAATTACTTTATATGACAGTTTGCAACTTTGCAGGCCAGGGATCAGTACCATTCACAAGAAATATTATATGTTATCCGTACATACCAACTATTATTACATTTCAGTGTGCACCTGGAAAGCTAGTTGACTTTTCATGAAGTCCCAGTAAAGTCATAATCAGCCTTTTCCGACTAGGGAGACACGTTAAGATATATATCAACCGATTACTTCAATCTGTTCTAAGTCTTATATTGCTGAAAATGTAAGTTTTGGCAATATCAGAAGTGGTATACAAATTAAGTTCAATTAAATTAGCAATCAATATATTAAGAAATTCTGTTAAGAACAATAAGTTTTAATTAAATTTGACATATACCCTTCTATGGCATCAGGTCTGTCAGGTGTACGATATATGATCCACTCCTGTTTGGCAAGGAGTGTGAGGTGAGCCCCAAAATCAAGTGCTTGTCACTACCATAGAAATGAAGGGAAGTGAAATCCCTACTTCATACATTATTTGTGGTTTCATATGGTGTCCTTCATTAACAAATTTTAATAAGCATGAATCGATCGAATATCATCTAAGTGTCACTTCGATCTAGTACCATCTAGGAGTCAATTCGAATTGATAGCTCCGGATAATATCTACCGAGGCAACCTTTATTTTGAGATAAGATCTACATAGGCTTCGACCCTTAGGTAATTGGACAACACAAGGTGAGACTCCAAAAGCAGCTCTAAAAGTCGTTCATGTCCATCAAAAACACATAAAAGAGGAATCAAAGCATTCACTAAAATACAGATATAGTTGAGAATCGTCAGAAAGAGCGCATACCCGTGTCGTAACCGAACAACAATCCACCAATACCAGCAACCATGGTGATACCGAGTACGTACGAGTTACCGAATAATGTCACCCTCTTGCCTACTATAGGCCCAGATGATCCCGAAGTCCCTGGCAAGAATCCCATCGTCATTTTCGCAAAATGCGCTAAACTCGAATCCTGCGACGCACCGCTGCTATAACCTTTAGTTTTGGTCCGTACTTAGCGTGGTGGGTGGATGAGAGAATAAGTACAGAAACGTCAGCAAATTGCTCCAATCAGGATGTATGCCATTCAAAGGCATAACAAAACGTTTTACACAAAATGGACCCTTGCAGTTAATACCCTGCACAGATAAATATTTGTATTATAAAGTTTGAACACAAGTTGGAAAGGATATATTCAACTAAGAAAATACAGCACTTGGCCCTAAGTTCCTTTCTGCTGAGTCTGCGCTGTTCGAGCATAAGCTCGATAGCCTTTCCTTTAAAGCACTTAACGAAATATAGCAGCTGAAAAATATAACAGCCGTAAGTGTCTAAAATCCTTAAAAATAGCCTGATCTGATCTGCATAGCAAAAGCCGCCATTTTCCAGCCAGATTTCATCGTTGAAATGCTAAATTAATTTGTCCCGGACGCTATTGAATAAGTCACAGACACGCCGAGCTCTAATAAGCCATCTATAACCAAAATTCGCTGTAGAGAGACTAAATCTTTGGCTCAAACGATCTCCAGTAAGAAATTGAGGGTGAAATGACCCATTTCCCAACCAAATTTTACCAAATGAAATCTAAAGTTTTATAGCATCTCCAAATTCTTCCAAGAAAAGAATTTACCATGAATAACAAAGCAGTGTATAATCATTCAAGAGCACATACCGTCGCAGAAGCGCCTGAGGTTGATCGAGCTACTCCTTGCAATTCGTTGAATCGGCAAGCGTAAAAAAAGGCATAGAAGAAAAGGAAATTGCTGAAACCAGTCCCTCTCAAGGCCCTCTCTCTCTTTCTGAACTCAACAAAAGCAAGAAATCTTGCAGATTCTTTGAATCTATGGTCTCATCAACACACCTCCAATAGGCCGAACGGCTGCTAAATCCCGAATCCCAACCTCAACCTCGATCCCTATCCCTCAGACAACTCCAAACAAAATATAGACTCTCTAAAGGCAGGGCAATGGACTCTTTAAAGGCAGGAGCTCACCTGGCGAGAAATGTGTCTCTAAAATAGCTCTGCCGCTAAAACCGCTATCTTATTTGTGCAATTTATGGGCGTTTCCCAACTGGCTACCGTGACAGAAGGCCGCGGAATGGTGAAGCTGAGAATTTGTAGTAAAAGAATAAAAAGGGCCGAAGCAGCTCGCCTCTCTTAACGTCAGATGCGAGGCGATCCGACAAAAATGCTACAGATCGGACGGCCAGAGTCGCTTGTTACAGGATTTCCACTGGAAAAGTGGGCCCCGTGCCCTAACATCTTTTCAATGCAGGCTATTTTGACACGTGTCCTTCCTGTTTTCTTTTCGACCGAACACCTGTCGTCCTTCACTGGCCCCGTTGGCCGACCACCCGTCCCCGTAACTGACACAAAAATTGAGGGACCACCAAATTTATGTTGAGAAACCGACCCTACAATTCTACACCTCATGACCCTCATTGGCCCAACTTGGCACATGCACATGTATATTGCCATTTACTATATAATAAAAAAAATAAAAATTATATAAGCTTTTGTTAACATGAGATAATAATAATTTAATTTTAAATTATCATGATGATGTGGCTACAAACTTTTTTTAATAATACAAACGATAATTTCCACAAATTTCACTATTAAAGATTAGTAAAAACATATATATTCTAATTTTAATTTATTGATTTTTAAAAACACATATTTTTAAAATTAAATATAATATATTTATTTGATACTGGGTGTGGAAGAATTGTTTGGACAATCAAAGAAGGATTGTTTAGACGATCAAAGAAGAATTGTTTAGACGATCAAAAGTGGTTGGAATCTAACCAAAAAAATTTCAAAAAGATTCAGCACCATCAAAAATCATCTAGGTAGGCAGAAGAATTGTTTGGACGATTAAAAGTGGTTAGGATCCAGCGAAAAAAAATTTCAAAAAAATTTAGCACCATCAAAAAATGGTCTACGGAGAAGGAGGAATTGTTTGGACGATCAAAAGTGGTCAAAGGCGAATGAATTGCCTGACAATCAAAAGTGGTTAGAATCCAGCGAAAAAAAATAAAATAAAATAAAATCCAACGCCATCAAAAAAACCTTTGGAACACCCAAAATCTTGAAATTTGATAACTATAACCTAGACAATTCCTGCTTGATTTTATCAAAATCTTACCAAAAATTGCATGATTTTCAAAAAAAAATTACACACAAATTAGACTATGTCATTGCTAATAACATGTAGAGAAATTGCCCAGACGATAATTAAAAAACAAAAATAATAATTTAATTTGATGTTTGATATAATTATTATTATATTTTCTATAATAAAATGAAATAAAGTGATTTGATTTGGTTAATGACTCGTTGATAAGGATAAGCTTCTTCACTTTTTATTACTCTACACGTGGAAAAGGTGTTAGGATAAGGGCACTTATTATTATTACTTTTATTTTATGCGTGGAAAAGGTTTAGAGTGAGAATCCATTAGGAATGGGAAACCTTTTCTGGTCCATATTAATGGAACCATAGACTTTTATGCTTAATAACCCATTCCAAAAAAACCTCCATCGCCATGTTTTCAAGGAACGCCTGACTTTTTTAAGTTAATTTATATTATTTTATTATAATTATAATTAGGATTATGATTATGATTTAATTTAAAATCGCCATATTTATGTTGAATAAATCATTCCCAAAAAAACCTTAGTTGCCCTTTTGTTTTCAACAAACGTGCGACTTTTTAAAGTTTATTTATATTATTTTATTATAATCATACCAATAATTTAATTTAAAATTATAATTATAACTAAGTGGTTTTACTATTGACTTTGAGTTTGTTGGATAATCATTTCCAAAAAACCCTCCCTTGCCATTTTTTTTTTCAACAAACACATGAATTTTTTAAGTTTATTTACATTATTTTATTTATAATTATAACAATAAATTTAATTTAAAATTATAATAATAACTAAAGTGGTTTATTATTGACTGACTTTACTACAACTACTCTTTTGGTGAGAGGGGACCTTTTGGTGAGAGAGGATAAAAAGTAGTTTCAAATGGAGAAATTCAAATTCTCTTCCAATAAGTATTTGTCAAGTTATAATTGATGGGAAATTTGAGCATGATCCTTTTAACATTAGTCTAGTTATGTTGAACTTTTCTTTGGCAAACATCTTTGAAAAGTCATTATGCACATGCATAAGGTGAGGGCAATAAGTGATGATTTAGACTTGAAATTTGTGTAGTTTTTCCTTGAAATTCAAGAATTTTTGTTAGAAGGTTTCATGGTATGCCTTCACTTATGTTCTTTTTGTGTTGTATTACACTTAATCTATGTTATCATTATTTCCATATTATTGAGGTTTTTAGATAATGTTTTTTTCATTTCATCAATGTTCTTTTTGAACTAATTTGGGGCCTTATTCAAAGCTTATGGTTTTTTCATTTAGCTAGCCAACAATGATAATCTATGTTAATGAGAGAGACTATGGGCCTCTCATTTCTAAAGGACCAAGAGAAAAGACAAAGTGAGGATCCAAACTAAGGAAAGCACAATGTCTATAACCTTTACCTCTAATTTTATTGTTGGTCCTTTCCTTTTGTTGAGATGTAAAGGCAACAACACATGCAAAAGTAGTCATACAAGGTTCGAACAACATCATAGACATGTTAAACAAGTAATAACTAAACAAGATGTGACACAAAGAAGATCAACATAAACAATGACAACTTTTTCGATATAATAATAGATCTCAACTTTGGTAGACCAATGCACATCCCAGGAATTGACATGGAGAAAAATGACTTGAAGGGTATTGACGTAAGTCATGGGTGGCTAGATAGTGATTAGTGCTTGAAAGGAAGGGCAAGAAAAATAACACATCAAGATCAGTAAGCCAAAAGAAGCATTCAATTGTTATGAGAAACGACTAAACCTCGTTCCTTTTAGCAATCTTGTAAAAATATGAAGTTTTTAGTTATGTTTGGTTCTTGTTGCTAGAGTTGTGAGTACTATTGTTTTTGTTGGTCAAATGTAGGATGATGGGTTAATTTTATGTTAGCAGTGTATAAGTTGTTTTGGTTGTACTTGAAAATTGGCTTGTATGGGAAAACCTAGAAATAAAGAAGACCTAGAAAAGGAGCCAAATAAATAGAGTTCTTGTGTTACTTCATCCACATCATCATGGGTTCAACTTGGGAAAGAGGAAATGCTTCATTCACGACATTGATATGAGAAAGTTTGGTGGTAATGATCCAATAATATGGATATTCCAAGAGGAGCAATTCTTAGATCTACACTAACTTAGCTCCAACTTTACAAAAGGCAATTAATGCATCCTTTCATTTAGAACATGATCAAATTGTGTGGTACCAAAAGCTTTATGATCATAAATAGGACTTTGTTGTCTCATGGTCTATTTTTATGGATGAATTAATTGCACATCATGGAGATACTTAAGAGCAACACCTTCTTTAGCCAATTGATGAAAATATTAGAAGGTCTAATTATAAAGCACATTTAATGTTTTTCAAAATTTGATCTTGGAGTCAAAAGAGAATTTCCGGAGGATAATTTATTGGGTGTCTTTATAGAGAAATTAATGAAAAGCATTCAAGTTGAGGTGCAAATTTTCAAGCATGAATCATTGGGAATGTGTTTTGCCATGACAAGGAACATTAAAAGTAAAAATATGGCCACTAAAAGGGTTTCTCCTAACACCTATAGTGAGATCCACATTACCACTCCTAACCTCAATCAACCTATAAGGTTGACATCTTAGTAATTGTCTGAAAGAAGAGCAAAGGACAATGTTTCAATTATGGTAACAAGCACAATAAAGAGCATAAACATAGTGAGAAGACTGTTTTATAAAGATTGTGAAGTGGAAGAAGAACAAGAAGTGGAAACCTTTCAAAAAAAGATATTTCTCTAACCATATCCTATCATTCTTTGGTTGGCATTAGTACTTTTGAAACTCCCAAGATAGAAGGATATAAAAAAAAGCATAATAATGTTGACCAATTTTCATATTACCCATAACTTTATTAACTACAAATTAACTAAATTTCTTAATTGATTTTACATAATTGGCACCAAATTTTTAAGTGATAATAAAAGATGGATGTAACATAAATTGCTTAGGAAAGTGTTGTATTTTTTTCTTTTCTTTTTAAAACCAAAATTGGGAAATATTATACTAAGAAGAAAAATATAGCATAGCTAGATAACAAGCATACAAGTAGTATTGTTATAGAGTATCATGCAAAATTGGAAACTCTCATGAGTCATAAAAGAGAGTTTGCACATGTCTATATTTATTACATCCTAGTTGTTCTTGCAAGTATATTACTTAATCATCATCTTATTTACTCTGTGATGAGAGATTTGTAGTTGTCATGAATTGAATGTTGCATTTTTTAGTGGGGTTTCTAAGTTTGATTACAAAGAACATAAAAAAATAAATTAATTGAGACCATTGGTGGTTGGATGTGTTGAAGGAAATGTAACTAGGTTTGGTCTTCATAAATGTACTTTTGATATTTGTATTTATTCAAGAAAATAAATATTATATTTATAACATATGTCAATGAGTTTCTTTCTCATTGAAATAGGTCTAGCACATGTTAAAGTGCTATAGGTGAGTCAAATAGTCAAAACAAAATGTTCAACACCTTAAGGGCATGTTACTATAGGTATACTTATGTATTAAAGTCAAAGAAGTCACCTCTAAGCAAAGTCAAGTCTCCTCCAAAGCAAAGACACCTCCAAGCAGCCATCCAAAGCAAAGATAGCAAGTCGTCTTACAAACAAGCAGTTGGCCTTCAAGTCGACTGAAAGGAAGGACAGTCCTTTATATATAAAGGTTGTCCACTCCTCTAAATACAACACATTTACATCTCTGAAATCTGTGAAATAAAGAGGTAAGAAAAGGGTAACGAAGGATGAAGAAGAGGTCTCCAAGTGCAACAAAGAAGAAGGATACATAACTAAGCCTAAGAGGACAGTTCTAGGGCTAGTTACAGCCACACATGTGAGGAAAGGAAGGTTGTCTCTATGATTATGACAAAAGCAACAAACAATCAACTATCTCTCATTGTTTGGGGTTAAATATAGTCCTACAAGGCCTCCTACTCAAGCGTAGAAGAAGGGTACTCAAGCAAAGGAGAGAAGGGTATACAACATCAAGTAAACCTCCCATACGTGCGAGAATCTAGGGTTGTTGTACAGTCACTTCAGTTTACACCTACATCTCAAGAAGGATCTCATTTGAAGGAAGGTGTCTACTTAAGTGAAAGATATCTCTAAGTATAGAAGAGAAGCATCTCATCTAGAGCAAGTGCAACAAGGTTTACAAACAATTGAAAGAAGAATGAAGTGCCGGAAGGAGGAAGATGAAGTGCCGAAAGAAGGAAGTGTCGGGGAACAAAGTGCAAAAAGGAGAAAACACTTGACTTGTGCTTGGAGGACATTCTAGAGAAGGGTCTAGGGTTTGGCATTGATCAATAAGAAGCTTCAATAAGAGAAACTTACTAAAAGTTTTTCCTCTCAAAAGAAGAGAGGTTTTGGCCCTGACAGAGAGACAACATCTTGTGTTCTTGATCTTATGTTTTGGTAGTATTTTGATGAAGCACACACATATGCATTAATAAGAAGAATAATAAGCTAACAAGGAAAAATAAAAAAGACTCCAAAAGTTGTTATCAAGTCAAGAAGAATCACACTATAGTTAATTTCCCTTGATTCTTCAACATGGTATCGGAGCTAAGGTGACACATCAAGGAAAGGGCATCTCAAGAACACTCATCAAAGAAGAACATCTACAAAAGTTGAAGCATCGAGCCAATAAGTCTTAATCACTTCAAGGACAATAAGGTCTATCATCTATCATTCATCAAGGAAGACTACAAAGCAAGAAAAAGAGCCTTACACAAAGGCACCTACAAGAAGAGAAATCAAAGAAGGATCTACATCAAGCTACAAGTCATCAAGAAAATATCATCATCAAGCAAGTTCACTTGGAGAAAGAAACTTGAAGAACATCAAGATCTAAGGAAGGCAAGCCGTCAAGTCTTTAAGGAGCAAGCAAGTCTATTGCATCTTAAAATCTATCAAGTATATGTCCCCTTCTGAATATACATAAATGTCTTTTTGCAAGGAAAGCAACAAGTTGGTAAGTACCAATAACTTTCTTGCATGGAAGAAGAGGATTGATTTACTTCTCAAGGAGAATTAACTCCTAGAACACATCAAAGGGAATATCACTATCCCTGCTAAGGAACAAACTCAAGCCTTAGCCAAGTACAATAAGGATGAGACAAGAGCTCAAAGTATTCTAATAGAATATATCAAATACTTTCTCATTCCTTATGTCTCCAAACTTGAAACATCAAAAGAAATCTATGATAAACTAGTAGAGCTATTCTTGGAAACCACAGTTGGAGAAGTGATATCTCTACGAAATAAATTGTACAAGATGAAGATATCAAAGGAAGGAATATTTCCCTACTTCATGAAGATCTCTGGGATGAGGGATCAACTTCAAGAGCTAGGGAAAGTCATGTCTGACAGAGAAATGACAATTGTAGTACTCAATGCTCTACCTGAGGATTGGGACAACTTCACATCAAGCATATATGCAAAGAAGAAATCCACCCCACTAAGTGAAATTTGGTCTTTATGCAAGATAGAGGAAACAAGACTCAAAGTAAAGGAAGATGTGGGATCAAAGGAGCAAGCATTTGCTACCATGGCCAAGAGAAAGGGAAAATTTGGCAGATTTGGTCCATGAAGAACAAACAACAAAGATATGTCCAAAATCCAATGCTATGGATGCCAAGAATATGGACACTACAAAAGGAATTGTCCTAAACTAAAGAAGGACAACAACAAAAAAAGAAAAATGGAAGAAGCTCATATGACTCAAGAAATGAAAGAATAAGACAAGAAGCAAAATAAGGAAGATCCTCTCGATCTCTACTATGACAAAGTCAAACTCTTTACTTAAAGTCTTCTTTCAAAGTTTTGAGTAATATAGGAGCAGGTAAGAATAGAATAAAATTACATGGCTAGAAACATCTTCTAGCATCCGTAACGATGATGTACATAGAGTTCAAAATACTCAAGTAGAAGGATCATTTATAAATAGAACAAAATGCATGGTTAAAAATATATTCTAGAATATAGGAGCATGGTAGATATAGCTCAAGATATTCATGTAGAAGGAGCACACCTAGTATAGGACCTCATCCACAATGAATGAAAATTGATCATGATTAAGAATCTTAGGAGACCTCCATCATCAAAAGAAAAGAAACATTTGTAGGGTAAGGGTCTTCAATATCCTATGATGGAATCTTCAAAATAAGATTCATAAACAAAATCAGATGTCTCATTGATTCAAGTAAAAGGATGACATGCAGAAAAGCTAAGATGAAGCAAGAAGAGCCACACCAAGGACAACCAAATGAATCTAAGGTGATCAAAGGGGAATCAAGATGAGGTATGTATGCATCAAGTTTAGTCATGTTATCATATGTATATTATTGAGTCATGGGAATAGTTATATAACATGATCAAGTAGGAAAGAATCCCTTTCATCAATGACATGCTCAAAGGCATGTACTATAATGTAATGAAGGTCAACAATAGAAAATACTCACATAAGGAGTATAAGATTGCTAACTAAGAATCAAGAAGAAATGTTGACTAGTCGTAGAAGCAAGCAATGAAGAAGTGCTCTCACAAGGAGCAGAAGGTGGTTGATCAATCTATCCATGAAGAAGAAAATGAAGAAAGAGATCAAGCATGTGAAGAACACCATGATCACAAAGAATCACTATCTGACAAGATCCATTGAAGGCATCTCCCGAAAGAAGGCGGGACAACTCTGACTAAGAAAGGAAAAGATCAAAGGACCCTTAACAACTATGAAGGCATTGGAGATATGAAAGGTACAAATAAATGATTCTACTCTACGAAGATGTCATAATGAAGAAGCCATCCAGAAAAAGCACCAGTTAATGTTGAAGAAATATCAGGATGAAGTCATGAAGGTCTACTAGATCAAAGCATGGAAACAAGCAAGTACAAAGAAGAATCCATGTGAAGAGTAGTTCGAAGCTTAGACAACATGACAAGAGAACTTGATATGTGACAAAATGGCCACTTTCCATGAAGGAAGCAATGACATGACTAACCAAGAAGGAAAGTGATCGATGGATGGTGCCCTACCAAGAAGAAGTTCAAACAAAGACTTCATGACATCAAAGGAAGGAAGTAGATCAAGCAGTTGAAGGACCCACGTAGAAAAAGTTGATGATGAATGGACAAATCCCTAGCTAAGAGGGAGTTATAACAAGTGCCCAATTACATAGGAACTTGGACAAGTACCTTGTCAGAGGATACTTGGACATGTCTTCCTCAATTGAAAGGAAGTGATATACACCACATTATTGTCTTCACTTAGAAAGAAAGAATGGGAGGATTGGGTAATCATTTGGCATCCGATACTCTTTGAGGATGTGTACTTCATCCAAGACAAGAGTAGGCAAGAGGACCAATATTCTTTGAGGGCTAGGAACCGAAGATAAAAATAGTCCTAGAAGGTCATACTTAGTGAACACCTAGGTGGGTATGTACCTTGATAGACAATAACTAAGGTGTCTATAAGTCATTTGTCTCGCCAACATTGTGCTCTGGTCTATTGAGAGATAGAGTTGTCAGTCATAGTCTTGTTGTGGAAACAATGTTGGTTACTATGATACTATAACAAATGGATTGCCAATTGGGTTTCTCTTATGTGAATTATTCAAGATTGAAACATAACCAAACACCCTATAATGTTGTATGAATACCTCCCTAGTTAAGAGGGAGTGTTGAAGGAAATTAATCCAGGTGCATATTGGTGGCCACCCACTAATTCAACTTGGATCCCCACCAGTGCTTCTTTCATTTTTTCAGTTTCCTTAATTATAGCATAGTTTACTATTTTTAGCAGTTTTTTGGGTCCTAAACTTCTGGAGCCATTTTGAGGCCCTAAACGATGTTTTTTGGGAAATCTACCCCTAGTGATTTTTTGTCTAAAATCGTCTTTTTCATCGTATTCCTCAGAGAGATCTTTCCAACAGGCTATCATGCGCGTCAAACGGAGATAATATGACCAATTCGCGACCCCGGGAAGTTGGCTGTCCAACTCACCCCAACGGGGCCCACAAACTCTTGGTGTTACATCTCCTCGGGTTAGGGTTTTGGTTGTTTAGGGTTTTCTCTTATTGTTCAATAATAAAAAGGCCCTTGAGCCTCATTGTAAGATAGTTAAGAGGCATGTAGCCGCCACATCTCTTCTCAGAGATAAGCTACCATTCCCCTAGCTGGTTTATTTCCATTTCTGTTTGTAAGCACATTTCAGTATTTTACAGTAATGAAATGAAGTATTATTTCCACTGCATATCTGTCTTTATGGTATCTCTCTGTATTGTATTGCGTTCTTGTTTAAATCTAGATCAGTGGTATCAGAGCGGTCTGCTTTTCTTCTCTATTTTTCTTTGCATGTCCCCAACGAGGTCGGGATATAAGGAGTTAGGGCTCGAACTGGTCGAACCTTTGCAAGACCAGCCTCGCAAATCCCGATGGCCTCCCATGGCGGATGAAAAGAAAGACAAGGGGGCAGGAGATCCTATCAAAATCTTGCTCAAAGAAGCCCTTGAGTGAGAAAGGAACACGATGATGGATAACTTTGCCCAAATCCTTCAGCGGCTACCCAGGGGCGACGCATCGGCTTCCAACAGCAACTCTGGAAACGCCACACCATTTAAGGTACAAGTTAATTTTGAAATCCCCTATTCGAGGGTCAGATAGACACATATGCCATCGATAAATGGTTAAATGTGCTAGAGGGTTATTTTTTTGTTCATGATTTTTCTAGTCGGGAAAAGATTATTTTCGCTCTTCTCAAAGCAGCCCCCTATGTCAAGGATTGGTGGGAAACCTACTGCGAGTAGAAGAATGAAAGTACAGGCTCAGTATTTTCAGTTGCACCAACTTGGAATTCATTCCAGGATGCCATCAAGGAGTAGTACTACCCTGTCGGAAGCTATGAGGATCAATACATAAAGTGGACCATGCTGCAGCAGGGAAGGGACCAAGACGTACCGGAGTTTACCAATATTTTCCATACCCTTCGCACAAAGTTGGGTATCAAGGATGCAAAGCAGCATTTGGTACTCAAATACCATGGCTACCTGCACAAGTACATCCAAGAAGAAATAGAATTCTTGAACATCTCCTCACTCGGCACAGTATACCGATACGCTGTCAAGGTCAAGCAAAAGTTTAAACAGAAGAAGCGAGACTTTGGGTCTGTGAATCCGAAACAAGGGAAAGGTGCCCCCAAACCGCAGAACAAAGGACAAAGCCAAGGCGGGGCGGCCCAAGACAACCCGCCAAAGCTGCAAGCAAAGAACTGCACCACTCACACAGGAAAGTGGTGTGAGTTCCATAAGAGCTCCACTCACAACACAAGTGAGTGTCGGGCCAAGCAGTCACTGGTGGCTGAGCTAAAGGTTTCAGAATCAGATGCATGTTCTGACTCTGAGTCAGAACCCGATAAGGGGAATGAAAAAGGGAAGTAGATTATCGATGCGGAGCCCAACGCCACCACGAAGATCCAGAAGGAGGAACTTGAAAATCCGGAGGAGGAGGAGCGTCTCGTTCACTCCCAGATGTGGGTAAAGGGCTCCTCGCTACAGTTCATTATCGACAGCGGGAGCCAAAAGAACCTCATTTCAGCAGAGGTCGTGAAACGGTTGGGCTTAACGACCACAGCACATCCACAACCATACACCATCGGGTGGCTGCACCAAGGATGGGATCTTCGCGTGAGCCAACAGTGTCACCTTCCATACAACATCAAGCCCTTCACGGATGAGGTATTGTGTGACATTGCTCCACTTGAAGTTTGAGATGTGTTATTAGGAAAACCATACTTGTGGAAGCGACATGTTGTGTATGAGTCAAGGCCCCGTGCTTTTATTGTTACTTTGGGAAATAAGTTGTACAGGATACCAGAGGTAGCACCGCCTACCACCATCTCTTTGGTTATTGCAAAACAATGCAGTAAGCTCATTTCCAAAACTAGGAAATTTGTTTTCCTGATGATACGCCCTCAAGAAAAGAAGAAGACGGTGGCCATGACCTCCAGACAGGGCCCCTCCGCATGAAAACTACAGATGGACAAGGTCGTGGAGGAGTATGAGGACATCTTCACCTCCCCCGCAGGGGTTCCTTTACACTGTCAGGTCAAGCACTCCATTGATCTAACCCCAGGTTCGTCGCTGCCCAATGGAACAATCTATTGGCACTTTGTTCTGGAGAATGATGAAATCAAGAGGCAGATTCAGGAGTTGCTGCAAAAAGGTCGCATCCATCCGAGTTATCGCCTTGTGGGAGCCCGATCGTGCTGGTATAGAAAAAGGATGGGACTTGGAGACTCTGTATTGACTATCGGGCACTGAACAAGATCACTGTCTATAATAGGTACCCAATCCCATGGATTGATCACCTCCTGGACAAACTAAAGGGGGAAAAATATTTCAGCAAGATTGATTTGAAGTCAGGATATCACCAGGTACCAATCAAACCCTCTGATGTGTGGAAGACTGCCTTCAAAGCC